>BHDV01007456.1:10634-76459 GCA_005406045.1 Adoxophyes honmai
CGCGGACAGCGACTGCGAGGAATTCGCGACGCCGCCGCCTGCCCCTGTGCCGCCTCAGGCCCGCGTTGTTAGACAGTGTAGGTTAGTAAAAAGGTTAATTATAAGTTCTAATTGTAAAAGATTTGTTAAGTTAAATAAAGTAGTTTAAATAGCTGCGGTTATCGTCTGTTAGATTAAGGAACTGTGGTGGAGGGTTGTAATGTATCAATAAGTGGGTACTTGTATTAGTACTACTTTTCGGGTAGATATAAGGAGTCATGTGACATCAGTCTGGAATAAATTGTCTAGCCAAGCACTCGTCTCTTCCTTGCTATCCCAGTAATTACCTACACTTCAGTAATCATGGACTCAATCCTCACAGCGTAATTATGGACTGCGCTAAGTCCACTTGCCCGATACGCTGGATGATGACGTCTGTACCTCGCAGCGGAACATCAACCATGCATCGTTGCATTTTGGTTGCAACTCAGTTAAGTGATGAGCTAATAGATCTGCTCGTTAGTGTAAATGAGTGATAGGTACGTAAAGAAGCGAAATTTTAAGTAGTAAGCTTTGATCTACACACTTGTATTAGTCTGTTGATATAACGTGAAGGAATTTCATATGAACGGTATACCGAAAAAAGTTGTCTTGATTAAAAAAAAATTCTAAAAAAACTTTATCCGTCATAGAAATGTTTGCTAATGAAATGCTGTAAACATAAACTGGTCCAGAGAACTTTCGAGTTACATCATTTGTAAATGCACTACAAATAATAGTGACTACATTTTAAACTTTAAAAGTTCAAGTACAAATTGAAGATATTAACGACGGTTTACTTTCATCTAGTACAACACCAAGTAAGTTTCAGAGACGTAAAAATTCCGTGGATTTCACTTCCCGTTATTTTACTACAGCTTTGAATGATCCGCTTACGAAAAACGCTGAAGAGTTATGGTTCATTGACTCACCGCTCCAAGTAAATAAACCGATAGGTAAAGACTAAATTATCGAGTCGCTGGGTAATGCCGTATTTGCACAGCAAATTGAATTACAGTCTGAGATTGTATAATTTTAAATGTAAATGTTTACTCTGTTGATATAATGTTTGTTTATCATTTTAAGGAAATTTAATTTAATTAAGCCATGTAAGCATGGCAGTTTATACAGAGGGCGGTGGTGTTGTGTTAACATCAAATTGGAGTTGCATTTCTAAAACTGAAACACAAAGTATTTAGAATATTAATTCTGCTGTTTTTTATGTTCAAAAAAATAGACTAACTTAACGTTTTGCTATGATAATAATAGAAGAAAATAGAGGTTATTTTTCACCCAAATCAACCTTTGACTATATTTTATTTTTAACCGACTTCAAAAAGAGGAGGTTCTCAATTCGACCTAATTTTTTTTTTTTGTGTGTATGTTACTCGATAGCTCGGAGACCCGTGGACCGATTTTCAAAATTTTTTTTTTAATCGATAGGGTATAACTCGAAATTGGTCCCATTGGGACGACACCAGGATCTGATGATGGAATCTTGGAGAAATCGAGGGAACTTTTCAAATTTTATATGGAGATGTACGGCGTTTTCGGTAATTTGTTGATGAAGTCAAGATTTTACATTCAGTAAACAGAATCTTTTCAAAATATTGCTAATTTGAAGTCGGTTTTTTTTTGTTTAAAATTATTGATTTTGTGTTGAAACTTGATAACATACCTATATGTAGAAAACCAGATTTTTTTGCCTTCTGTGGAACTTTGGCATTAAATTCTGAAAAAATGACAGGCTCAAGTCTTCAAATTATAATGTTTTGCTTTATTAAACACCACCGAATGTATCAATTTAGATTTATACAATTTCACCTATTAGGTATCGCATGATGGAGCGTAATGCTCGAGTTTATGAACCGCGACGCGCCCCTACCCACCTTGCTGGCAAATTTATTGCCGTCGGTTTTCATGAATTCCTGCAAGATACGAAACAACGATCATTTAATATCTCTCCTGTTCGTACGGTATTTACTGTGGGTAAAAGAATTGTGTCACGATTTACCCACGTGTTTCTGAAACGCAAATATATCTAATAGCTTCTACAAAGAGTATGATGTGATTTACTTTTTTATGATTTTCCATACATACTCGTACATACATATTCTCACGCCTGTATTCTCAAGAGGGGTAGGCAGAGCACATGAATTCAAAGATCCAGTGCATCGTTTAGCAATCTCAGCAGGGTAACCAGATGGTTTAAAATAAACGTTATATTGCAGTGACACCTGTCACTATGGCAACCTTGCTAGTCCATCGCCTACAATACACTAACACCTTTCCCGGAGTCGACTCTTACGTCACCCACGAGAAAAAAGGGGGATGTGCTATTCTAACCAGGAACCACACGGGGATGATTTTATGGTTTTCTAAAGTGACGTTGTCTGTCTTATTAACAACAGAACGATTACAAATGGCTCTTTAAAAAATGACAACATCTAATTGTTTGAATCATTTTATAAATTTCAAAACCGTGATTGATAGAACAAGTAAAAACTTATTTATATACCGAGTTGGCCAAAATTTTGGGCTATCGTATTGAAGACGTTTAAAAGTGGTCTGAAAGCTTCACGCTGTTACGAAAATCGCCTCCGGCGCGACCTTCTTTCCAGAAAGAGCTGAGAGAACTTCTTGTTCCGGTACAAAGCATTTTTCTTTCGGCGAAATTTCTCCTAAAGTATTGTCAAATGGGTCACCAGTAAAATTGAGCAACCAAATTAAATGCCTTGCTACAAAAGCGCAACTTCGGATGGTTTTCTTGCTCTGTTTTGCGGCCAGATTTTTTTGTGACCCACATATTTTCATAGTTGTGAACGAAACTATCAAAGTTAAAAGTTGGATTCAGTTATTTACAGTTTATAATGTTGCTATTGTGATTTTTTTGGAGTGTGGACAGTTTTTTAATGAAAAAATCCGTAAAATATAAAACTGTCATGAATTTACGATTACCTTGTCAAATTTGTAGTTATAGGTAAAATCCCGGAACACGTAATCCAGGTCAATTGACCTGTATAAAAAATTGCTAACTCATAACTCATCCGGTTTAAAGGATTTGCGGTTGCATAAAATGAATACCAAATTTATTTTCAATATATTTTTAGCATACAAGTTTTGTTTTATTTTTTCATGGATGTCGTGTTTTTAGGCATTTCCAATTATTAAAAACTGTCCGATTCAGGTTTATGACACAATGTATTTCATAAATATATTGAGACTAGCTCGATATGTTTCGGGCCTAATAAGAATGATATATTTCAAACCCAGTACATTCGGTAATTTTAAACCTTTACTTTGTAAGTCCCTCGTTTTAAATACCTACAGAAACGACATCAAAACATATCCGCTTTATC
Source organism: Adoxophyes honmai (assembly GCA_005406045.1). Classification (NCBI taxonomy): domain Eukaryota; kingdom Metazoa; phylum Arthropoda; class Insecta; order Lepidoptera; family Tortricidae; genus Adoxophyes; species Adoxophyes honmai. The sequence continues at coordinate 14,012 of BHDV01007456.1, forward strand.
GTCACACAGAAGGTAGCGAATGCAGTAAATGTGCTAATTCCACTTCTGTTTGCCTAACATCAATATTCAAAGCCAGTAGAAAAATCCTTCGACGGAGCTCAGCTGTGCAGTTCCAGCCTGTGTTTATGCTGGAGCTAGCACGCTCCAACGGTTTCTGGTACGACAAAATGCACTCACGTCTTCCTCGCGTGCAGTCGACTGCGAATTTAAATGCATTAAATATTATTGATCAAGGGGTCTTGACAGGTTTTGGGTGTCTTCTGTTTTGGGGTGACGGTTTTTTTTTAATATCTAAAAAAGGAGTAAACTAACACTTTTTTTTTCTCTTTACGTTATTTACTATGAATTATTCAGTCAATTAGTTTTAGTCTATCGTTATGTCGTTCATAGTGAGTCTTAATTCTCAAAGGCATTGTATTTCATTCACCATTACGAAATTGAAGTACTTAGTATCAACTAGCAGTTCACCAACAAATCTTGCATTGCAATTACTTAATTAACTGCTGTTTAATCAAACAAATTTTATTTTATTCACGTTTCTGTGGCAGGTTACTAATAAATCGTCATCGGTGTTTGTCGGTGTTAAGCCAGCAAATATTTGTCGCAATTCCATCACAGGGCGCTCCGTTCAAAGGTATTCCGCCAGGCCCGAATCGTTGAACTTGCTACGTGAGCACTTATCCCAAATTAGTAGGAGCTCCACTCGGCTTGGATCCACCATTGAGTTACACGCGATGGAGCGTGAGACCCGCTTGCGCTAAGTTAAACCGATCCTGTCTAAACGGGCGCACAGGCGTCCGTCGTGGTCCCGTCGCAGCATACGTATTCCACTACACACCCAAAAGTAAACACAGTTGAGAGCGTAAAGAACTTTGACTGCCAGAGACAGCAAAAATGGTAATTACTTTGGGACAAACTTGATTAAAATAAGCACTTACTCAGTGTTGTAAAAACAGTCTGCGCTGCAAATTAACATGGATTAGTAAACTATTCTTCTGCTGTTTCATACCATGCTCGGATGAAACATGAGTTTTAATCTGAAACGTTTCATAAGATTATAATTGGGAACAAAAGCTCCTACACTGAACCCTAATACCTATTGTGCGCTCCGGGAGCGTTTAAAATAAAACAGATCCGACAGACAACGCTCTATAATCGCTCATTCTGCTCCCCTAATGCTGCAATTAGAACGAGAAACTAGTGAAAGGATTTGTCTCACTAATGAACGCTACGGTTAAATTGTTCTAAGGGAAAATACTCTTTTTGCTACGAAAAGGCATTAGAATAAATTGATATTTACCGCCGCTCACTGGAGCCCTTTTAGGCGAAATTAAAACAAACAGAACTTTGAAGGTTTTTCCTCGAGTATTTCATTATCAACTTGTACACTTCTTTCAGCTTTTCAATGTTTGTTTTTGACACAATAAACTAAACTTTGGCGTTACGATGAAAGGGTTTCTTAACAGTTTTTATTTACGATTCGTGTTCTACAAACAAACAGAAAAGACAAAAGGCGTAGCCTAAGATTTCAATCCAAAGTTTGTGCGCCGTACAATAACAATAACAATGTTTCCCATTTTGCTTGGTACAAAAGATTTCTCTAAAAGTCAACGAAAGCAAAAAACTTCACGTCGTACGAGTGTAATGACCGTTTCAATTATAGTCCTCGTAAATGTATTTAACTACTTATTCGATAATGAACGAGGTAGAAGGGATGCGAAAAAGACAACCATTATTAACCTATTTCAGAAAGTGGAGAAAAGAGACAGCCAGGATGATTAATTAACAGCGAGCTGGCCGCAAGCGAAGCTCCTCCACGACGGAAAACTTAATTACTTTTCTCTGCAGAATCATAAAGCTGAATAATTCATACACTAGCTGCAAGGACAGTCTTGAATGTGAGACATAGGAGCGCACTTGCTAGCACTCGGCTGAAATTGAATTGCCTCTTACATTACGGCGTTAACTTCCAAGATTATACCTATACTTACGTGGATACTTGTTGTCTCAGCAGAAACGAGACAAGATAAAACTTTTAGTATGCACTAGCTGCGTTGATTACCTGTCCATTATGTCAGAGAAATAGTGAACCAGTACATTTGTAGTAAATTTTGTAGCTTATACTAACTTACCTGCTTCTAATGCAATATTCAGTAGGTAAGGTTAAAATACAAACTCAGACACATTTCAAGGAAAATTAACCTGTCAAGGAAATTTACGTAATGTATGTTTTTATCTACATACCTATATAATGCTAATGACCATACTGAGTTAGGTTTTGTACCTACTTATAATTTTGTGTTTTGAGGCGTGCTCCATTTTCATCTAAGTTTTGTGACCGGCAAAATAACATACTGCTTTATCTCGCCTTGAAACATTAAAAGTTCAAGTTCTTACAAGAAAAGTGGATTAAGATTCTCTATAATATTTCACATTATGGTGGGTTTGCATGATTTATAGGCAAACTCTAGAAAGTTCCGCATGTCATCCGCCGGGTCTTAGCGAAATTTCCAAAGGAACTTTAAACTTTTTACATTAGACGGATGATGGTGACTAACCTAGTTTGTGTGAAAAAAATGTTTTCAAAGAACGAGTTACTTTTAAGTTCTGGATAATGCGTTTTAATAAGACCACAGGAACCTTTTTCCTCAAAATGATTGCATATCTTTACGTAAACGAGCAACTTATTCTCGACACATACATTGCATGTGAGTGCTAGGTAAAGTGCCAGTGTCACTGCATCCTAATTTAAAAGTTAACAGTCATTGTATTCTAGAGATTAAAATTAATAACACCGTAGCCGTAGTGCCTCTTAAATATATTTATTTTACACTCCAATTTTGTTTTTGCTGTTATGATCTAATTTAAATTATATGATAATTTATACAAGTACCTTCTGAAGGTTATTTTTGAACAAATAAGACATTTAGAAACAAAAATTTTACGCAGCTAATTTTTATGTTGAACTTGTTAAAAAAATAAGCTTTAGATAAATAATAACTATCAATACAATAGTATAATTCTGTGCTTAAAAGCACCGAAAGCACTCAGCATGATACTGCGGCATGCCGCAACGATGATTTTCAGTGCGACTCTGGTAACTTCAAACTACTTTATAAGAAAATTCACATTAAATGTGCACTTTGCATGCAGTTTGACGTCATAGACTACAAAAAAGAAATAGCAAAAGACGGTAAGCCTGAAATAACAATAAAAAATAATGAGTAACCTGGTGTGCCCGGTCTTAATTATAAACCAAAAACGGCAAGGGGACCTGACATTGCCTTAAATCTTTTTAACTAAAATCGAGTCAGACATTGATTCAAGCAGAAGTAGGGGTAAGTGACAATTGATTCGAGCTAAGACTGTACGCGGTCTAAAGCCAACCCTTGCGGTTCAAGAGTGAAGAAGCGAACTAATGATATTCGCGTAGTACTCGTGATTAATGGTCGCCGACTCGCGGATTGCTCAAGCGAGATGAGTTCTGAAGAGGCATCCACTGCCCGTGAAATTAACTTTCGGCGCCTTTCGAAGCCCTGTCGGTTTGTTTTCAGAAGTGAAAGCGTTTTGCTTTTGTGACCCAATATTTCAAACGTTATTGGAAACGTTTGATTATTGCTCCCCATTCCGAAGCGATGGGATTCGTCTCGTTTGTAATTTATATAAAGGAGTTGCGAGGTCGCGAGTCGATCGGGTAGATTTATTTTGAACTGCTTTGCCGCGAAAGTTTATACTTCTCTAAAGATAATAAGGCAAGTAAGGTTAAGTGAAACCTAAACAGTGGTAGTATATTTTCGACCTAGTATTATAATAATATAATAATATTTATTCAGTAATTTGCGGAAGGTACAATATAAAAATGGTACAACATTTACAATAAATCTATGTAACATCTGGTATGGACTGCAAAACAATACAGTACCTACAAGTGAGCTTTCTTGGACATCAAAAACGATATAAAAATAATATGGAACATAGAAATCTGGAACCAAATTAGGTGGTAGACTATTAAAGTGTATTGGAATAAAAAGAATACTTGAGGTAAGTATTCAAATCTGTAATTATTCTATTTTAAATTTTATGTAAAAAAAATCCATCGATGTAATTTTTGGTTACATGTTTGCTTCAATCAAAAGCAATATTATTTCAAAGTATACCAGAAATTAAGTACACAATAGAAAAATAAAACGGATAACTCACGTTTTTGGATCAAATGCGTGCGCGTCTAACCGTAGCAGCCGTCGCGTGTTGTTCCCGATAATGGGTCACGACTTGGCCCGAAACATCTCGATTATATTATCTCGATATGAAGACATGAGTGAATCCGTTTAACTATGAGTGAGTTTCATGGTACTTTTGTGTTTTAAGATATTTAATGCCAATTTCTATTCAATTTATAAATTGCAGTCATTTTAATACTTTAAAGTGTATTTGAATCTTGTAATGCTAACACTTAGTGTACTGCTGTTTTTACATAATGTATGACACTGTTCCATGCTTTCAGCACCTCAATGTAATTTTAACACAGATTCACTTGATAATTATTACAAGTTAATCCGGTTTAATTAACAATTTAGCCGGATTTACTGCACGTAGAATGTGAGTAATAAAAGCAAAATTACATTGTACCGTATACAACTATGTCCCCTGTGGATTTCATCAACCGTTATTAAATTTTATGGCTAATTTTATTTAATATTTGCCGTGTCAATTTCTCTAATTAAATAACATTTGGAGTAAAATTTGTTTGCGTTTGTATTATTTTGCCGTAGCGTTTTGGTCACCTAATGTTGTAAACCGTTGATTAAAAATTACGTCACGATTTTTTTTATATTTCAACATGAAACTACTGTGAGGCACTAAAAATATGAATAACTTCTTAAATCGAGTTGAGCTCGACACGTTTTGCTTGACTGAGAGTTGCAGGAACAGAGTGGTGGCGCACAGTGCACGGTTGGCCGCGGGTTATCATGGGCTACGGAATAGTCAGAAATAATTCAAGCTAAATTCGATTTAAGGCGTGAGGATATCCATATTTTTCATTACTTTTCTTGTACCTATTTGTTGTACCTAATGCGTTTCAATCAATTGAAGTTTCTTTTTTTTTGGATATTATGTCATCGCAATAATAATATTGTGTACATACATACTCACATCACGCCTGTATTTCCAAATGGGGTAGGCAGAGCACACGAAACGCTACATAGACAAAACCATGACTATTTCAAGCTTCGTGGCCACCACCATTATTCTGTAGGTTTCAAGATGGTAGGTATAATAGTGAACGGTTGCTAGCCCGTCGCCTAAAATACACCTTAACCGAGTTAGAAAAATACCTCTCCATTTCTTACGTATATGTCGTAAGAGGCGACTAAGGAAATAATATTATGTGGGTTGGATTAAGTAAATAAATAGTAAGAACCGAGCTTATACCACAGAGTCTAAATTTCAATATATCCATAACTAATACTCGTAACTTACAACATTTTTTCTTTCAAGTCGATGTTATACGACAATAATATTATTGCGTAGTTTATGACTGATAATAGCTACGTTGTCGTATGTTTTATCTCTAAATCGTCGCGGCAACTTACACGAACACGACTGAATTGTTTTGTCTATAAAAATATGGCAAAAGTTTATGTAGCGGCACGCATGACTTACGACCAGTGTTTGACGGATTGAATAAAGCCTCGTTCTTATTTATTATGAGAAAAAGGCTAGAAAACTGGGCTTCTGAACAAAATCTAAGTCTAAGCAAAAAAAGCAGTCATTGTTTTTAGGGTTCCATACGCAAAGGGTGAAAACAGCCCCCTACTACTGAGACTTCACCGTCTGTCTGTCTATCCGTCTGTCACCAGGCTGTATCTCATCAACCGTAAGAGCTAGGCCATTGAAAATTTCAAAAATGATGTATTTCTTTTGCCGCTATAACAACAAAATATTAAAATCAAAATAATAATAATAATAGTTACGGGGGGCTCCCAAAGAAAAATTGTTTTTTTTTTTTTTGCTGTTTTAGGTACGGAACCCTTCGTGAAGTCCGACTCGCATTTGGCCGGTTTTTTTTTGGTGATTTAAGTAAAAAAAAAAAACATCTTTTTATTCAACCTAACCGACCGCAATAATGAAAAAATGTATTATGTATTACTATTTTACCGGCTGACGCTTGAAATAGTAGCTGTCTAAACTCGTTGCTAAACAAATGTAAACATTAAACTACTCAGCATTGAGACTAAAGTTTCTGCGGTAAGACTAAAGTGATGACACAAATAAACATACCTTTGGCACGATAAAACCTAGCTCTAGTATTCGAATTAGGAGTTATAAAAAGTCCTATCCCGTGACCGTGTGGTGTTTGTTAAGAGTAACATATTTCCATTTCTTCCGTGGATTTTGTAAGAAACGACTAAGGAAAATAGGTTTAGGTAAGCAACCTGTCACTATAGTACTTTTTTCATCTATGTTTAAACCTAAAGTTAGGGTCAGTGTGACTATGGAACGTGAAATAGTCATGGTTTCGACATGTACCGCTTTGTGTGTTCTGCCTACCCCATTAGGGAATGCAATCGTCACAGTTAAAAAAGTAATTCACACAATAGGCTAGACGACTAAAAAAAACTATTTAGACCGTCAGATAGATCACCAAAAAATATTGTACACATATTTTTTCTCTTGTTTAACAAACGAAAAATGACGATAATTCAGCGCCTGAAAGTTTCGCGTCTCGTCACGCCTAGGTAGAATTTTAACCTAGGCGTGACGTCACAAGCCCCCACTCCGGAAGTTTAATGATCTGTAACTTTCTCGATGTTTAGGTATTTGGTAAAAGAAAAAAAATGTGTCATATTTTTCCATAACGGACTAATTAGAATTTCACTTTTCCCCGTCGACATCCCTATTGTAACCAAACTGTTGAACAATGAATGTAAAATACGAGTATCTAGGCTTCGCTGCTCTCTCGTGGGGTTGTGTGATCCAACCACTAATGGATCGACAACGTGCGTCATGCTCTATGTCAATAAACGCTTTGGCTTTTAATGCTGCCTTTGTTGGAGCAGGCCAATTACTATCAGCGATGACTATTACCGTTCGATGCATTGGCTTCTGTTTCTATGTGTCGTTGATGTAATGGCTCGATAAATTGTGAACTGTGCGATTGTTTTAAATGTCAATAAGTTCTTCATAGCATTAATGACATGAACTTCGTCATGAATAAACTAACGTTGTAAAATGAATGAAAATAAGAAAATTAACTTTGTAAAAGTAGCTGGAATTTTCAAAATGGGTTCATTAATTGAAAAAAAAAACTTATGAAACGAAACATGCCGCTTTATTTATTTTATTGATGATATTGAACGGACTGGTGTCTTCATTTAAAATTTGTATCAATTTTTAGTAGAACCGTATCTCATCAAACCTAAAACTTAAAATTAAGGTAGTAGTGGCTGCGAAGCGTGAAATAGTCATGATCATGGTTATATCAGCTGTCACGTTTCGTGTGCTCTGCCTACCCCTTTTGGGAACATAGGCGTTGTATGTATGTATCCCATGAAAGTACAAAAACCGTTCCATTCAGTAACACACAAGAATTTCACAGGTCAGTTCACTTATATTCAAATTTTGTATTGTTCCTGGCAAAACTGCGCTGAAAAAAAAACACTCCCGTAATAATGCCGCAGAGAGCACTCGTAAACGGCGGTAATTTTTATTTGCCTTTCATACAGCTACTGTGATTTCTGGATCAATATGTAAATGCATTCGTGAGTGCAGCGGGCCGACGGGAGTGCATTTTGTCGTAGAGGGAACGCAGCCAGGCGTTGCGACCCGCTGTCTCTGACTTCGCCTGAATAATGTTGGGGTTCTTTGCAAAATGTTAAACGCTTAAAAATCAGGTTTGTGGTGCAATAAAATTGTAAACGCTTTGCTTGGGGTATTTGAAAGTATTTGCCTTGTGTTGTTACAGTGTGGGGTTAATAACACCTCTACATTTCTTCTGTGGATGTCGTGAGAGGTGACTAAGGATGTATTGTTTGCGTCTATGATTTAGGTGATCTGGCACCCTGTCACTGTGGTAGGTACCTACGTGTTAAAAAGACGCTAGAAGTTGTAGCGAAGTGTAAAGTGTACTCACAATTTTTAATAAGTAATGTTTCGTGTGTTCTGCCTACCTCATTCGGGAATACAGCCGTGAAGGTTGCATAAAAATGTATTGTGTTGAGTAAGTAAGTGTATTCAAGTTTTTTTTTTATTACAACTCCAACACTTTCTATTGATATAAAAATATTAGGTCTCATCTTTCATCTAAGTTCACTGATATTGTAGATGTCTCCTAAGAAGAAGACATCTGACATTTCCACACATGGGATCTGGGAGAATCGAACGTCAATGACAAAATTTTATACCTATGTAGTTCTGTGTTAAGAATTTTCCTATTCTAACATGTTAATAAATTCTAAATACCTATAAATTGGAAATGATGAAATGATGAAAACTCTCTTAGCTCTAAGGCGCGAACTTATACATAAAGGCTCTCTTGTACATTTCTTGATATTATGTAAGTACTGTTTCGCAACCGCCGCAACCAATACGACTTTACCAGGAAATATTTTTCATTCCTCTTTCTCGCCCTGTTGCGACTTAAAAAGGTTTTTCAAGATAGGGAAACAAGTCCAAATCCAGCAATTTAGATGCATCTCGGTTGTTAGATACGTCACGCTGCGCCGACGATTTATCGCAGCCTGTGATAGGGCAGAGAAAAATGTGCCACACGTGCAAATAATAGCGTTCATTAGGTATGAAGTATTTCTTTTTCTGTACACGTGTTCTGGTTGTAACGCGAAAACTGATATTTTTGGGCAGACACCGCTTAGAAATACCTAACCATAATGGAAAAAAAATCGTAATTGAATGTAGATGTAGAGTGTATTCTCAGATGTAACTAAGTTTTTTTTTCATTAAGGGATAAGGAAAGAAAGAAAACATTTTATTTCAGACGACATTGGATCATTATCACGTCAAATTTAATGCGTGATTGTATGTATTTCCCAAAATCTTCGTATTCAAACAGCAATGATTGCGTTTTCTTAAATATTCCATTAAGAACAGAAACAGGGCTTGTAATTGAATAGTTGCATGTTCAGTGGTGCTAAAAGTATTGTCGTGGTCGGCAGTCGTAAGTTCAACTTAATTTTCGCAGGTAATGGCGGGGAAATCACGACCGATTCGGAAACCATGTAATGACGATCGTTTCGCGCTAGTCCAACGAGACACGTTATTTTGGGCAGTATAAGAGGTAATGAAGAATACGGATAACTCGCGCCTTAGATCGAGGTTCAGTTTCGTCGACCACGAGCAGTAGGTACTAAGTTCTACCTGGTACAATATATATACATATATATATATACTAAGATAAAACGTCCCTGTGCTCGACGCTGACCCAATACTTGGCACTTGCAATCTTGTGTCATGGTAATACAGGTGACAGATGGGTGTCATCTACTGGGTGTTGAGGCGTCGAGCATTGATACTTTTACCTTACTTTTGTCACTTTCTACTTTTTTATGTTCTCAGGTTTTTCAATGTCAGTGTTAAGTGGTTGTGTCGTTGTGCGGAATCTGTCATATTATTTTACTGTAAATGGCTATTTAAACCCTTGTTTTTTCTACTAAAATCTAGCCTTTCAATTCTTAATTTGTAAAGTCCACTTAAGGTCTTAATCTCGTCTTCGAATGACTTCTACTAAGTCACACGCTACTTGACTGTCAATAATTCCGTTTTGAAAATTAAACAGAAACTTTGCCCGTGCCATCACGCCCTCTGAATTTATTCATTTATTTATGTTAGAATCTTGATAAATTTGCCCAGCAGTTACTAAAACACTGCTACCACGAAACAGGAACTAACCAGTTAAAGTTTCGCGTAACGAAATCACGAACTGACAAAACGGTTTGATAAGCGAAACTATCTAAAACAGACATGAACTCAGCAAATTACACAGTTCTCGAGGTGTATTAAAATTTAACCACTGCTTTTACTGCTAACTGTTAGCAAAATTTAACTTAAGTATACGGTGTCAAAATTTGTTGGTATGCGGTTGCAACACAAGCTGTGTTCACACAAGTTAAATACGACTTAGGGAAAGTTCCAGCGACATACCCCACGCGACTAAGACGCTAGTTTTGGCTGCAAACTGCGAGGTTGCTTTGCTTTAAGTTACAGCCTTCGGATATAACGTATTGTGAAGTTCTTGGATATATTAGGTAGGTATTTAACGACATTCAAGAGCACAATACCTTAAATAACTCCACATGTATACTAACTCCCATCTGTATTCCCAAATTGGCAGCAACGTAGCCATGACCATTTCACGTTTGATGGCCACTGCATATTTTTTAGGTTTTAAGTTAGAGCTACAATTCTCGTATTGATAGGTTGCTAGCCAATCGCCTAAAGCATACTTCACGTAATTCCTTAGTCACCTCTTATGGCATCCAAAGAAGAAATGAGGAGGTGTTATTCTTAACCTACTTAAGTACTTATACTTAACTATTTATAAAAGTGTTCTTATTTAATTTCGTCAAATGCCACTTACTTTATTTTACTTGTCACAATTTAAAAATCACTCATCGTTTTACTTCATCCAAGATATTAAATACCTACGTTCTATTATGTAAATGCTCGCAAACTGTCACAAATACCAATTTGGCCGAGAAATGTGAGCAATTAATTGGACAAGATTTTTGGTCGTCAGTTATTTTAATAATCTCATGTCCCTCGAATAACGGCACAAATTTAATTTGACAAATTTCTCTTCGTATTGAAGCGGCATTAAATATCTACTTGGTATCTTTGCACGTCTAAATACCATTCATCTTTCTGTCTCTTTATAATATCTTAGGGCTGAATATTTCAGGCCATTCGCATTTGGCCTCTTTATCGTTTTCAATAATATTATCTCAGGAAGTACGGGTATTATGTGTTTGCAATTTTCTCGCGACCGAATTCTAAAATCAATTCGCTCAATTCATTCACCATTTTGTATAGGCTTTTTGACCTTTCGTAATTAGGTAATATTTATTCCTACCTGATATGCTAACATAAAAACTGTATGCATACTATACGTAATATGTACATACATCACGCTTCTATTCCCAAATGGTGTAGGCCACAGAATGGGAAACAGTACTACGTATAGAAAGTCCACCCCAAACATGTTTAGGCGAAAACTATTCATCTCGCGCGAATTGAGCCGAGGCGCGCAGTTCGCGTTTGGCAGCAGCAGCTGCCGCGGCTCCTAGATGAAGGGCTACGAATTAGTCCGAAACATGTCGAGCTAAACTCGATTTATAACGTGAGTTATCCGTATTTTATAAGATGATGTTATCATAGATGTGTAACTTAACCATGACATTAATTTCATTAAACACTATACCCCTTAACTTGGTTAAGATTCTTACAAAAAAATTTGATTGTCGGCAATGCAAAACAAATAATAGTCAATGTCGGCTGTCATTTTACACGTGCTTGTGTAATCATGTTTTTTTACATTGCTGGCAATTAAAATTTTGTAAGTAACTTCACTAAGTCTGAGATTAATGTCATGTTTAAGTTACGTATCTATGTTATTATAACATCCTTTAAAAAATCCCGGGTGCTGCTAACACACGTATACACAAATCACTACTACACGTATAACACTGTATACAAAGTGGTGATTAACATAAGTAGGTACCTAGTAGGTACATACAAACAATGCGTGTCTCACGCACCCGTAGAATCTATAAATGATAAAAATTCCTATCTAAGACATAAAATAAGGACAAAATATGAACTCAATAAGTTACCAGCATAAGTTAATCTTCAGCGCACACAATATCACGGCCTACGTACATACATTGTCACATTCCTCTGGGGCAGTCAAGCATATTATGAGATAGTATAATGGTGCTGGTGGCTGCAGGCTTTGGGCAATATCGAGCAGTGTCAAGATAAGGCGGCGTAGTGGTCACGTCTTCGTGTCACATCCAATGGCTGAATACTTAACTTCGTCTGTGTTATGTTTACCTAGTGACCGGGGCAACCCAATATCTCGTTTGATATGAGTTTATGGGCGGTAGCTCATGATTCCGGAATTTGAACGTTAACAATCTAGTAGGATGCCACTGTTGCTGCTGATAAAGTTCGTGTGTTTTATTGCGTTCAAATTGGACAAATAAAAAATGAAATGTTTTATGTACCTTTTATGTTATGAACCGGAATTCGCATCTATGTATGTGAAATTCCCAAATGTTGAAATTCCAACATAGAAGTTAATAAAAACGAAGTAAACCTGGATAAAGCTATTTTATTTGAATTAAAACGTACACGTTCCCTTTCCCAGCTTAAATTAATGAGCCATTGAAATACGCGTCTCTCAAAACGGCACTAAGCTTTAAATCCTGTTTAAGTTTGAATCGTATTTAATGACTATTAAAACAACAAACGAATTCGTTATTTTGTTACAGATTAATTGTTGTTTTAGGCATTTTGTGTTCGTATTCTAGATCTACCTTCATTATAAATTACGTGTATGAATATTCACAGAACTTAGCTTTCGCATGTTTAAATAGGTGGGCAGGTAACAATAATATGTTTGTTCAGGCAGAATCAAAATAAGGGTATATTTTAATTTCTGGTTCGCACACAACACCTACGTTAATTACAATTAACGTTTTCGTAACTCAATACCCACTTGCGTTCTTAAATTAAAGTCGTTGAGGCACGCTTTAATGGTTTTAATTTCCGTCGGGCGTCGGTTGGAATTAACAAGAGACCTACATGTTTATCATCGATCGTGTCCATTGTGAGCATTCAAATAGAACACAATTGTGGCATCAGGTATTTCCACGTCGGGCCCGAGATCGCACTAAATTGTGAAGGCGTTTTGGCCTCTCGCAATCGGCCGAGTCACCGGGGTGGAATTAAACGATTTATCGTAGTCACGGACTCCGATTTCTGCGGAACCCTGTCACGGGTGGCAATATTGTTGTAACACGGGTTCATTCTAAATGTGTAATATCGTATTTGCACACCTTTATGCTACTATTGGGCCTCTAATGGAAATACGACGCCCGCTATTATGTCCACGTTATTTATCACTTCCGAGCTCGGAAGTGCGAGGAAGTGGGTTAAAGGTCAGTTTTTATTTTAGACGATCACTTTTAGGTACCTCAAAATATTTCTAAATACAGTCCATACTTTTTTGATAAATTGTTAAGTATATCTGCTACAAAAATACTAGAATTAACAAGTAGAATGGACCCTATTATAAACCAAAGAGGAGACCTACTGATGTTCAGCACTGCAGTGGACGTCTTATGGCTGATATGATGATTGTGATTATTGCAAGTCTGTTAACAAATGTCTCGCCTATATTTTCGTAAGGGAAAGGCAGAGCACACAAAACGTCGTTAAGACAAAACCATGACAATTTCACATTTTGTAGCCGCTGGTATCACATTTTTAAGTAAAAATACTAAAAAGAGGTATAATAAGGTTGCTACCAAAAGTGTTTCTCTGAATTAAAACACAAAAGCGTCTATTTACTTAGTGCGGCATCGAACACAACATTTCGCTCTGTCGGCAATATGTAGGCATTTTCTCATTCAAATTATTATATTGCTGATTCAGAGCTACAAGCTTTTCGGCAGTCATATTTCAACGTGCCTCATTTCATGTGGGTCTCCGCAGGGACAATATATCAGGCTGAATTTATTTTCTTTTCCAACCTTCATAACTTCACTCCTTCGGCACAAAACATGATTATCTCTGAAATCTGTGTTTGTGGAATCAACAAATTTAAGGTGTTGTTCTGGTGAATTATGATTTGTCCCAATAGTTTTATGTAAGTAAATACGTCGCTTACAATGTTTAAAGGGGGTGAAATAACTGCAACAAAGTAAGCCATAACCTACAAACTGTCTAGCAGTTATCTTTCTATCTTTATATTTCATCACTGGGTGAGTTCAATAAAATAATGACAAGAAAAGCCTGTACACTTTAATCAAAGTTACATTCCAACATATTTTTTAAAGCTACCTTCTACCTCATTCCCAGAATTTCAGAAAGCTAAATATCTCAGCCGAATTCGCAAGGCAATCAAATTTTAAGCTATGCACACGTAGCAAACATGCAGCAATGCCAAGCAATGCTCAGGTTTCTTTCAGTGGCTCCACGCGTGTTTGCCGGCGGATGTCGGCGTCCGCTCGGCATTCCCGACACGCGCCTCGCTGCGGGAGACGAAACACAAATCCCCGGAGACGCAGGGAATCTGTTCGCAGCATACACCTCCATGCTCACCTTAGCCTTATTTATATGCATCTCAAGGAAAAATATGTGCATGATCCTATACGATACAAGCGTTAGGCGGATATCTCGCCGGGCGTGTTGAAGTCGTGTTAGTTTTATCAGTTTGCGACGACGTGGTTTACTTTGGCAGTGTGAAAATTAATATGGTTAGCTGCAAACGTGAGAAGTTTTGCAAAGAGAATACCTGATAGTAAAAACTTGATATTTAAAGTTGTAGATTCGGATGGAATATTTTCAGTAGTTTTGAGTCACTTATAGCAGCGCTTGTGTGTCTATTGCAGATACAAAGACATAAAGTCACGAAATAATCAAAAATGGTGACTTTGAACGTACAACTAACGAACAACTTCACACTCTGAAAGAATACTTAAACCGATCGTCCGATTCGTTCCAACTTTCCTTTTACATTGCACGAGAAAACGAACATTTTACAGTTTTAATACCTACCAAGTGGAAATCGCAGCAAGAGGTTTCTTAGATAACTAAATTCCCTTTCGAGACTGCACAAGCAAGCACACGTCGATTGGCGTATTGAAGAGAGAACCTCGTGTGACTTTTCATGCCGTCACGGAGTAGAATGCAGTTTTCAATTTAGACGAGCTTGTGCACAATCACTACACGATATCAGATTATTTTGCAACCTGAATATCCTTTGGGTGGCAACGTGAAACGTGATGTCGCCCGATAAAGGTATACGAATGGATTGAAGACGGAAAATTGTCTGTCTGAGAACGTTTGTCCGCGAGGAGCATGTGAAACACACACCAAGAATTCTTCCAATGCATCGTTTTTAAAAACGTAATTTAAGTTTAAGACTACCAACTTTCCTCTGCTTTTCGTCAAACCAATTAGACTACATACCTATTTACCTATTATTAACCTTTAACTGGTGACGTGGGGGCCGCTCGGGCCCAACAAAAGTAAAAATATTGAATTTCTCCCATCCCTCGAACGCGGCGCATACGCGACTTCTAGTACCTTCAAGTTTAGTCGGCGAGAGGCCGTTAAATGTAGTGAACGTGTCGACTCACGTAATTCTGGTGAGTAAATTCGTTATAAAGTTTTTTGAGGGCCTCTCAGACCCCACATCAGTATTTACGTAACTTTTTGGAGTGATGTTTTTCTTCATATTTTGTGTTTTTTCGTTTAGTATTTGATTAACTATCCCAAAATGGAACCTACTACATTATCCGAAAGAAATGAGTCATGCAATAACGATGATAGCTTATATATTAGTAAAAGTAGAAGATTTTCTATGCTCAGTCACAGTAATTTTGAGTGCTAGCGTCTGATATGCCTGAGCCTCCAGAAGTTCCAGAAGAAGATGTAAAACAAGAGATAAGGTACCACACGTGTCCACTGAAGCTTCAGGGGAAGTCTACACATACATGTTACGGATGTAAAAAGCATAATTTGCCTTCAATGCGCGAAAAAAGTTTGTCCATATCGTGCGTAAATTTGTAAGATTTGGTGCATTGCAGTTTCTTATTTTCTCTATAGCACTAGGGGTTGTTTATTATTTAGTTTCTTAGAGACATTATTGAACTGTAATGAAAAAGGTTAATTTGTTTGTTTTGCTGAAAAAAATGAAGCATTTAAGGTGATTTCCAATTTCAAGTGATTTTTGCCAAAGAAATAGTAGTTGTGTTTCATTTATTAAAAATAAGACTTATTTTGAATAAAAATGTATATTAATTTTGTTTGTTTCATCAGAATTATAGTTATTGAATGTAATTCTAAAATATAAGGACCAATTAAAGCTCTAGATTCATAAAAATAAATATTTTAAAGTACGGGCCTCTGAGGCCCCCACGTCAGTGCTTACGTAAAATTAAAACCACGTCACCAGCTAAAGGTTAAAATAAATTGTAAGGCCATTACTTTGTCGAGCTATAATATTCTTAAAAAAATCGTTGTTTTTTGATGTTTTTACTTGGCGATATCAACAAAGATAGGATTATTTTTTATACGTAACTTACTCATATTTTATTGGAATAATAACAAGCTTGAGAAAATTATATACAATTCGTAATTTATACATACGTACAAACGTAAAATACGTACATGTATTATTAAAATGTAAATTATTTGTAGTCTAAATTGTTATTTACAATTTTATCGGCCTTGACTACTCAGACAGACTTTAGCAAAAGGAGGAGTGTTAAAATCTCATCAGAAACCACTCTACATTAATTCATGAAAATGAAAATGTTTTATGCAAACTACGATGTTAAAGGTTCAAATTTCACCGTTGGCCCGAAAAAAACGATTCACTCCAAACGGCTTTCACTTTTCACTCTTTGGTTAATATCCATTGCTTATTTTTCCCCTTCATAATGCCTCTGGGGATTCCGGTAGTATTCGTGATTTATGGCTTATGCAAAGAATGAGAGGATATTTTCTACACCATAATTCAGGCTAGTTGAGATTAGAGACGGGCCTCGTATAGGATGATATTTCAATCTGTTTCGTACGCTTCTTTTTTATCCGCACTTACTTATTTCTCGATATTCTTTATTCGTTTTTCGCCTAGGTTTATATCCTATTGTTTGAAAGTGATTTATTCCTGATTTAATCTGAATACTTTATCTCTGAAGGGAAGTTTTGTTTGGGAAACATTTGTGGAGGACATTTAAAACATACACAGCGGCATCATAAACCCCACTAAGTTGCGGCGCTGCCCAAAAAGTTCTACTCATCAATCTAATCGCTGAACAGCAATCTCGTTCCTCGCCGTATTGTTAAAACTTTCAACCCATCAACCGTCTGTCCAAATTAAACGTTTTCGTGTTGAAACGGTGTTGTGAACATTTGCTGCGCGTAAAGCAATGAAAATATGTACTAGATAGGTACGTACTTACTCGTACTGGTTTTAGCGCAAAAACCCATTCTAATTGGCTTACAGTGTTTTACAGTGTTTTACAGCTTACAGTGGCTTGGCCTACAGTGTTTTGAGACGAATAACAATTGGGTAGATGACTCTAAAAAAACTATTTAGTCCATCAGATAGATCACCAAAAAATCCTGTACCTACACATATTCTTTCTTTTATTTGAGAGACGAAAAATGACGATAATTTTCGCCTAAAAGTTTCGCGTGACGTCACGTTTGAGTAAAAATTGTACTCAAACGTGACGTGACGAGCCCGTACTCAGGAAGTTTCATGATCACTACCTTTGTCGATGTTTAATTATCCGATAAACTAAAAAATCTGTGTCTCATTTTTTCCATAATCGAACTTACGGACTAATTAGAATGATATATTTTTAACCCTGTCATCATCCCTATTCTGTACAAAATGATGCCTAATTAATTCTACTTCTTCATCATAACTGATTAATTCTCGTTCTTTAAATGATCATTAAGCATACGTGTAGGTAAATAATAAAATGTTGATAAATGTTTTTGTCTATATTACGCCAACGTTTTTATGCTTACATAATCAATCTGATAAAAAACGGTGTAAAAATGGTGATATAAATTTTCAGCCTCACTGTTGATAAGTCACGTTTTTTACCTTTTGTGATGAATTTATTACATTGCTTCGACGGCAATAGGTATGGTTAATTTAAGAGGCGTCGTTAAGTATCTTTGTACATTTTTATGACTTGAGTAGGTACTGTAGTAATAATTATCAATCGTACTTACCATACTTACCTACATAGTCTATCATCAAGCGTCTTTCTGAAGTTTTATCGGAAAAAATTCTACAAACTTTCTGTGATATACTAATTCTCGTTGATGGTTGACAGTACTTTTAATTCAGGTGATTACTTCTATTTGGTTGCAAAATCTTCACAACAATAATTTAGTTTCACTTGTTAGGTTATTTTTTTGGGACGGAAATGAAAAGGTTTATAAAATATGAACACAATTTGCCATTACTTTTGCTGCTACTTGAGCTTTTGCGTTACTACGAGATACGAATATAAATATTCATCACGTCACGTCCGTATTTCAAAATGCACACCACATATTATACAAGACCATAACTACTTCACGTTTCGTGGCCGCATCCAGCATAGGTTTTAGGTTTTAACTGAGGTATAATAGTGGCAGTAGCCAGCTTGTCCCCTAAAACATACATTAAACATTTCCTTAGTTGTCTCTGATGACATCCACAAAAGTAATGGAGAGGTATAACTCTAAACCCGACACCACACGCCAAATTATGGCAACGATTATTGAAACTATTTCCTTTTGTCAAACAGTCCTCAATGCTTATTAGCAAAGGTATCAAACCGTGCCACAACTCACAACCCAACTTCTGATTCGGTTTAGTAACTCTATCCAACCGTGGGATTCATACTGTATTACATTGTTATTTGTTTCAAGTTGAAGCAAGTTAAAGTTTCTTATAATTATTCAGATTAAAATAGTGACGATCTAGAATGTATACGGAGAAATAGGATATTTGTAATAATTTATAAGTTCGATTTTTTAAGAGATAATTTAAACAAGTATAATTAAAAGAACCAAACGTAATGTACCTCTTATTACTATTAAAACTGGGTTTGGAATTTGGAAAGTCAATATTAAATACTTTTTGTCATACTGAATAATGAAGCTGAAAGTAGACCGACCCAAGACGTAAAACAGCTTTTTACCTTAAGAGGGCGCACACATTTTTTACGAACGTAATTATCAGATCAGGCGGGGAAGAGAAATTCAGGGGCAGGGCAGGAGTAAGAGGCACCACAGACCATAACTCGTCGAGTTATGAGTGATTATGGTCTGTAGAGCCCTCTTATCCCTGCGTTTCTCTTCCCCCACCTGACCTTAGTGGTTTTGGACCAATGTTTAAAAAATCGTGAAAAATAAATTAACTCATATTTAGCCATGAAAAAAATATGGTTAGACTAAACATATTCTGTAAATTCACAATAAAATTGTTTCATTTGTAATTATAATAAAATCAATGAGAAAAAAAATAAAGTAATAGTTCAACTTTGAAATTATGTACAATGATATTTGAATAATAAAAACCAATAATTTGATGCATGTCTCTCCGTTAATCCCCAGTAGACTATATTGTCTATCAGATAATAACTAGTTTATATCGTTTATGGTAAATTTTAATGGAAAATTTTCAAGTGAAAGACAGCTCTGACGCGTATTTTTGTGAAAACCCTTCAACAAATTGGCTAAGTAAAAGAAATCTGTGTTGCTAATAAAATATTTCTTTCCGTTAATCCCTAGAAAAAGAGTTGATTTATATGTTACAGTAGTTTTTCTTTAAAAACTTAAGGATTTATAGCTTTCTAAAGCATTTGAAAATCAACAAAATCACCGAATTTTGTGTGCACCCTCTTAATGTCTTGAAATGAAACATTTCGTAAGCTCTGCTCTCTTCGAGAAAGTTCGTGCAGTTTTATTATTTCAAATTATTAAAGAATCAATACGGCTTCGAAAAATAACTAATATTATTTCAAAATTGTTACAAACAGTGTCGATTCAATGTTGAAAGTTTCAGACGTGGGAAATAAAAAGTAATGTTACGGATTGCAGTCTCATTTATTTTTTTCTCATTTTGTATTTATTTAACTAAGATAGTTACATCAAACACACATTGCGTAATAACTTTGACTGGAAGATATGTACGTAATGAATCAGTGGCAGAATATTGTACAGGTAAATCGCTGCTAATGTG
This sequence comes from Adoxophyes honmai, assembly GCA_005406045.1. NCBI lineage: Eukaryota > Metazoa > Arthropoda > Insecta > Lepidoptera > Tortricidae > Adoxophyes > Adoxophyes honmai. The sequence continues at coordinate 34,011 of BHDV01007456.1, forward strand.
GCCGGCCCTTCACCCCTAGTTCGAATTTAACAATGAAGCATCACGCGTCGCCGTTCAGAACTGCTAAAAAAAATTACAAGCGTTTGAAATGACACAAAGACTGGTTGAATTTGTTGCCCAACGTGAATTTTATCACATTCTTACAGGTTAATAACATTTCTCGCTAAACAACGATTTATTGCATCAGGAAAAGCATTTTACTGGACAAAGATGTCAAGACCGTAGTCATTCTTGAGAGTTCAAGTCGTCTTCTTGATTTACATATGAGGGAAGGGTTGGCCTTATAAGTATAATTATGTAATCAGCTACTAATGGGATATGTTTCGTCGATCACGAAGCATGTCTAACATGAATAAAACGTAACCCTAAAAAGTCATGCTGATAAATATTTATAATATTGTCATCTTTTTATTTTAATTAAATTTAGTATTTATAATACTTTACAAGTTTCCAACTAGACATAATCAGGAATAACCAATTCAACGAATATTCTTAGTTAACATTATTGAATCGAACGAATACCTTCGATGTAATAAATTAAACATCAAAATTAATACTTCGTTAGTTAATCCAACAATTGATAGTCTGGCAGCGTTAATGGAGAGCGTAACATTAATTATTAAGAATTAAAATATCATAAGCGGCTTGTAAAAAAACCTAATCTATTTATATACATCTATATTACAGAACATCGTCGATCGTTATAAGTACTCAAAATTGCTGTCATTTTAACTGAAAATTGGATAAAAAAATAACAGCATCACAAAAAAAAAGTTTTATTTTATGCGGTTGATCAAAATTGGTTTAAGTATTATGTCTTACAATCAAATAAAACGAGTACAAAGTCTTAGGTACAATCAGAATATAAAATTTACTGTATAGAAGCTATTAAATTTAGTCTTATTGTACTATATCAAGAGCCTCCTGAAAAGTCCAAGATTGCAGCGGACTTACCTACATTAAGTACTAATAAAGTAAATTAACACAAACTATTTTTATTCGTAACGAGTATTTCTATTGCTTATGGGATCATCTACTGTACAAACTATGGCACTGTTTGTAATTAACTCACTTTTACAACTTATTGCGATGTAGTGGAATGTAATTATTTAAATAGTTACAAATATTCTTCATAGATAAGGGACAATGATGGAAAAACAAAATATACCTACAATCACCTACTTGGTTTCACTAAATTGAAGTGAAAAGTAACAGTTTTTGTCAATATTGGCAGGTTATCCATTTAAGTACCTCTTTTGATTTTACCACGTCGTCAACTAAAAGTCTGAACTCAACTGAATAAGAAAAGAACTGAAAAGATTTCAGTGTAGATTTGTTGCTATTTTTTGTAAGAATGAAATCTTTTTAATTTAGGGAATTTTATCTCAAACATTTTTATTTCATAAGCCCATAACGGCCTTTATAATTTAAAACATTACGAATAACTGTCTGTTCTGTCAACATTTCATGAAATAAAATGGATTTGCCTTTAGTAATCAAAATTCCATTTACCAACATTTTACCAGCTTAGTTTAAAATATTAAATTCGTAAACAAAGATTTTATCAGTAGTAATTGAATGGAATGTTATCATTAAAGCCCGTATAAATTACCTACTCTGAATAAACATTTACAAGTTTTAAATCTTACATTCTACTGTGTTATTTTATTCTCAGCCCATGTTTTAATATAATTCAAAAAGAAACTATCAGGTATTACAAACTAATCTATACTCTATTATAGTATTTTTTCTAAGTACCTAATAACAACAAATTATTAAGTTTAATATTCAGTAGGTACTTTCGCACGATCTATATATTTGATTTATACCTCTGATGTGTTTTCCGAGCACCGATTTGACGAAGGTAAAATTGATTTAATCCTATGATAAATCTAACGCTAGAATGTAACTTATTATGGCAACATATTATTTTGGTTACAGATATGAATACTCTTTTTCTCTAAACAGAGATATGATTACACTTGTCCCTCGAGACTCTTCAACACGCACTCTACAAAAACAACTGCGAAAAATGATATTGAAATTCCGCAGGGTACAAGGGATTTAAGACAGGTACTCTATACCACTAGTCAACACAATATCTAAAAATAATACTTGTTTTATCTCACAGTGTTCTTATTTATTTTTACAAGCAATTGAGTGTCATTTTTAGTCTTGATATGGTTTTTACTGGTGTTAATTGCAATGCCGTATAGCTGTCATCGGTCGAATCGGTGTCGTGACATCAATGTGACGTCCATTAGCCTTCACATTGGACACGCACCCTCGGAGCCCTGTGTACAGGGCGGCCGGTAGCCCCAAAGGCAGCGATGGAGATCCCCCTGTTAACAAATAAATCCGCATTATCATCGCGCAGAACTAAAACATAACTACAGTCAAAGTTCAAGGCTCTAGACAGAAAACATAGTCGGGAGTCCTAACTGTCCATTTGCAACATGAATAAATTTGTGGAAAAGCGTAAAGTAACTTTCACGTAGTCATAAAAAGTTTATCTTTAGTTAACTGTGAGTGGAGTGGTCTGAGAAATAAAGGGTTCTATTTAGCAAGCGTTTACGTACCAATCCATAGTTTGGGGTTTGACTTCGAAGGTACCAGCAGTGACTGTGAGTACCCCCTGATGGGTGCCGAATCGTCCAACTGCAGCATGGCAAGTCGTTTTCTTCTCCGCACTGTCGCGGTATGCCACAAACCGTCATCCACGCGGGTCTTGGATTCAATACTTTGGAACCAGTCTTCGTGTGACGCAGAACTGATTTCTTTAGCGTCAGTGTCAGTGTAAATTAATTGTAGCTTGCCCTCGTTTAGTCCTAAGCCGATAAAGTCTCGAGCTCGTATACCAATTTTTCTACGCCATATTAAGAGACCGGAGTCGTTGTAGGTCCGAAATTTGATTTCATATCTAAAGCCACGGTCGCCACGTCTCCTAAAATGTTAATTTATAATTAAAGTTGCTTAAATATAGCGTAATGAAGGTAAAATTTGTACTTTAATAAAACAACTAAAGGAATTTCAAACTACAAAACAGTGAGTGTTCCTAAGTTTGGAGGCATCATGCTAATGCCTGAACTCTAACCAGTACCAGAAACTTTGCATTGCAGGCAATGCTAACTTATGAAGAACTAGCTTTTTTCCGCAACTTTGTCTGCGCTTAAATGTTGAATGCGTCACCCTTTTACCCTTTTATTTTTAAAGAACAATTTTGGAAAAATATTAGAAGATGAATCTCTTAGTGCTCCCCTGCGTTAAAAAAGGAAACACTTTTTAAAATTCCGAGTTTGTAACTCTAATAGTTTAGTCTCCTGCATTTATTATAAGGGTGTCAGTCTAGTCACTTTCTTCTTTTATTTAAATAGATAGAGACAAAAAAGTGACAATTGTTGAAAAAATATTTTTGCGATCTTGTGGTTCAGCATTAGATAGGTATCTCATAAATTAAAATGGAATGATAAACTTACGGGTTATTTCGTCAATACATCAAAGTTATTTATTAATCATAAATCAAATTACCTATTCTAAACTCACTGCAATGATGTTAGGTGACTTATTATTAAGATTAATATCTGCTGCTTCCTTCAAATGTTATCTTACATCGTACAATCCTTCACCACGGTGGCTGTTAGTATGAAAGCTAAAAATGTAGAAACATGTTAGTAGAATTAATAAGAAAAATTAGTAAAAACAAGAAATATATTGACTTGTGAGAAATGTAATCAAAAGAAACCCGATCAAGTTAATGTTAATTACGGTTTTTCTTACGTGCGTGTTGCAGAAAATTTTAGGGTACAAAGTAAACGTGGTATTATTGATTTGCTTGAATCAATCAATTTCGCATATTTATTGTGCTGTCTTAATTGCTTACCTGCGGCTTCCCCGGCTGCGGTATGAATAGTAGTTGTTGCCATCAAATTTCACTGGAGCTCCATCTTGTAGCATTTCGACGTTGAGCTGAACTTCACAGTTCCTGCCTTGGTAGCCAACAGGGCATACGCACTTGTATTCATTGAGAAGCGGAACACAGGATCCATTATTTTTGCATGGTGTTAAACCTATTGATCGAAAAGTGTTAATGTTTCAAATATTTCTCAAACATTTATTTCAGCAATGTGTACGCAATATAAGGAGGTATTTAGTGAACGTACTTAAGTTCAAACACGAGTTGCTTCTAAAATGCACTTACCAATCCCACACGGCGGTCCATTGTACTTAGTAACGCCGCCGGTAGCACAAGGCAGCTTGTCTTCGTCCTGCACTATGGCGCATTTTGCCGTGTCCTCGTTGTACAATGGCAGTTGATTGCCGTTCACGAATACTTTTTGCACCGCGCCAATGAAGCTACTTATCACGCCAGACATTTTGTGCGGTCGGATGTAAGCGCTAAAATGTGGGAGGAAGTTTTAAAACACAGAGTCAGGTGAAATAGGAAGGAAGTTTCGAAATTTCTACTTCGCAAGCTATCTTATACTTTGTAGTTTTATGTTCTATTATTATTAGGGCTTATTAAAATCACTTCAATAATAATTATAATATAAATGAAAAAGTTTGAAAAGGTGTTGTATACGTGTGTATTACCTCTTCATGCTCAAACGGCGAGACGTATTTTGATGAAATTTGGTATACAGGAAACTGATACCCTGAATTACACATAGGCTACTTTTATCACCGAAAAATACACAAACAAGCTTCATTTAAGTTTAAAAAAGGGCAAAAAAATTAAATTAATCAAACATTTTTACGTTCCCCCAAAACTTAGAGCCCCTTCTTTCCATCCAATGTGTCTTTATGTGTATTTTTTTTTATATTCAGATTGTAGCACATTCTACTCACGGCAAAGACCCAATAAACAGAGGCAGCGTTAGTTCCAGGTGGGTAAGAGGCGGTGCCGATGCTCCCCTCTGAGTGGGGTGGTGATCGAGCTGCAGGCTACCGTGCCTTCCCGCGCGCGTCACTCTCGCACGGTGCCAACGACCTTTCTCGATCGGCACGGGAGACCTGACCCAGAGAAATTCAATCTAAAACTCTTCCAAGCATCGCAATCAAAATCAAAGTCAAAGAATACATCAAGTTAATTAAACAAGTTACGTTCGACAAGTTTCACTCCCTTAATTACTTTTTTGAGGACGTTATCTTAAGGAGCCTTTGTTACTTAATTGAAAGTTCACTTACGTGATATTGGCTATCCCGCTTCCCAAATTGTACCTAAACTGGAGATATCCATTAACCAAGTTAATCGCTATGAAATCCCCCTTGGCTTTATTAGACTGGCCGGTGTAAAGGAGCATCCCTGAGAGTCTGTTCGTTAAAAACCAGATTTCAATGCGGAACGCTTTCCCCAGCCCTTCGAGTGGCAGTAATTCGATGTAGCTCGTCCCATTGAATTGGGGAAGCCACGACTCTTGTATAATGTTAACATCTGTAAATAAATAGATTAGGAGATTATCATGTGCCAAATTTGATAAGGTTCTCACAGGTAAGACGTATATTGGATTATTGGAAAATACCGTTGCTGCAAGTATTTCCGTTGGAGCCAATTTCGCCGCCAAACAAACAGCGGCACACGTGCCCGCCGTCGGGTCCGATGTCACACAATAGCCCCTCATCATATCCGCAGGGATTCGATTCACATGGATCTAATCTCTCGTCACAATTGGCTCCTTGAAATTCGATAGGGCAGATACAAGTATATTCGGTCGCCGATCCCTCTATAGATTTACACGTGGCCCCGTTCTTGCACGGCATACTCATACACGGATTAGATTGGCACTCTCGAACGTTCTCCATGGACACGACTAATGGGTCCGGTCTTCCCAATTTCTTTGTCACTTGATGACGTATTATTCTTAAGTATTTCACGCAACCGACAAAGCCACTCCGAGTGCCGATATTATCGAAAACCCTGCACAAAGATATTTGTTATATGCCAATATTGCGTTTGATTGGTTTTTATGAAAGACAGAGGAATAATAAAGGAATTTCCTATTGTCGAAACGAAGGAAAAGGTAATGAAAGTAATAGGTGAGATTGCAAACATACTTGGTGAAATTCGATGGTACACTCCCCACGTAGGTATCTTCGGCTAAATCTAGAGCTTTTAAATGCCCGCTGGATTGCCCTGCGACGTCCTCCATTTCATCAACTGATAAAATGCCGTCTCGATGATATCGCTTTGCGGATACTTTGTGATACTCGTTTAACGTGATCTTTTCTAACGATGTTAAGATCAATGCACCATTTCCAAGATTATATCTAGATAGAATAGAACATTCAATTAGCTTAGGCATTAACATAAAAGAACAGTACAAAAAACAACTAAGTATGTATGTGTATTAAGCTGACCTGAACTCTAAGTATCCATTGACTAAAGCCAGTGAAACAAAGTCCCCAGTTCCGTCGCTTTTCTGCTGATTGTACAATATGACACCGTTTTCCGTGAAAGCTTTAAATTCGATATCGATATTCAACTTATGATATGCTTTCAACGGTTTTAGTCGTATGTAAGAGAATCCGTCAAAGGAAGGCGTTTCTATGTAAGGTGTCAGATTGTCTTTGACGAGAGACTCGCAGTTCAAGCCAGTGTACAGCCCGGTGCAGACGCAGGTGTAAGTGGAGCCGGGTAGGTCCACGCAGGTGCCCAAGTTATAGCACGGCTCCGATAAGCAAGCACTGTATTCTTCTGTTGTTTCTTGGGTCATTTGTTCTGGAATAAAATATCAGTTATAGCTACTTAAATAAGTTATCATGACTGGGTTAAGAAATATATCAGTCCGATTAGTACGTCAGTGACAAAAAATTGGAACACATATTTCTTGGTTTATCAAATAATTACAAATCGACAAAAGTGTTAATTTCTAAACTTCTGGAGTGGGGCTCATGACGCCACGTTGTAGTTCTAATTGTGCCGCGTAGTATCATCGCTTGAAACTTCTAAGCACTCTCTCCTGTCAATCTGTTTGTCAACAGAAACACGTGCAAAATTTTTGAAATACCGTAACTGGTGGACTAAACAATATTTTTAGAAGTTATGGCTAGTACAGCATATCATAATGGACGACGTACGTACCGAGCTTTCTACGAAACATCGTGAATCCTTACATTACCTGATCTAAAAATATTCAAACATCAAATTAAATCCACAAATTTATTTAACCTTTTCTTGGAAATGCGATAGCTGTATACTGCGTAAAGGTTAATGAGGTTACATGTACCTACAATTTGATTTGCCACTCCCCTACCACGTTATGTACGCTTTAATACAGAATTTAGAATAATACCCATAGTATAATTACGTAGGACTGAACTTCGTCGGATAAAACAAATATTTGTCGAAACCCACAATGTGGGAATACAAACGAATTATTATCTACACTTAGTTCAGCCTTGTGGAATAGAGAATGATATAGCGATTCGCAGAATGTTATTATGAAATAATTGCAAGCTTTTTTTAAGTAGTTAGTTTCATGAACTCATTATTTACTTATCCTATTATAAACTGTTTTCTTATTGTTACAGATTATCGATCTTATAAAATACGGATAACTCACGTTATAAATCGAGTTTAGCTCGACATGTTTCGGACTAATTCGTAGCCCTTCATCTAGGAGCCGCGACAGCTGCTGCTGCCAAACGCGAACTGCGCGCGACGGGCGCTTCGAGCTAAACTCGATTTATAACGTGAGTTATCCGTATTTTATAAGATGAGTGAGTCTCACGGTAGTTTAACAGATTATCTAGTACAGAAAATGTGATAGCTAAGCGTTAGTTCATTTTGCTTTAGCTACGATGCTACGAACGTTTAAACGAGCTGGGTAAGCGAGGTTGTGAAAAGAGGATGCGTCGAGTGAAGAGCGATACTTCGCACTTAATTGCCTTCGCGCACGTGCATTTTTATTCGGAATAATAAAAACACACGTTTAGTGCTGCAAACGTTTATTTAAAAAGCACGTCAAATTGTGAAGGATTCACGGAACGTAGTGGTTAGCATATAGCACTGCGAAAAAAGAAAAAAGGAAAATTCTTTTTGGTACGTATGGCGGTTTCTATTTTTAACCCTTCTTTTTAGCATAAGATGAAAGCGGAGAGTAAAAATAGAGATTGATGATATTTGATAATATTAGATCATACGCTTGTAAGTAATGTGAAAAGCCGCTGTTACGAGTAATTTCATGTGTTCATATTTGGGATAGTCAAATTACACAGAAATTTGGTATGATATTTTTACAATACGCTACAGTTTTTATCGCATAATATTTAAGACAGTGCAAGTAATGTTTAGAGAATAATTAATAGGTAGGTACATGGGCACGTAAAAAAATTGCAATATTTGAGCGGCCTCTACTTTCTACCTTCTCCAATCGTAGGTATAGTAATTTGTGTGCCAGTCCCGTTTTCAATTAAAAAGTATTCGATTGTAGTCAACAAAAAACAGTAGAACTTGACTTTCTCCCTATGAATTTACTATAGTCCTATATCAAATAACTGGATTAGCAAGTTGAAGTGGCAATGGGCAGGCCACATTGCACGAAGAGCGCATGGCCGATGGGGTCAAAAAGTGCTTGAATGGAGACCATGGACCAGCAAGCGTAGTCTAGGACGTCCACCTACAAGATGGACGGACGACTTGATAAAGGTCGCCGGAAAACGTTGGATGCGGGTCGCTTCCAACAGGTATTCGTCATGGAAGTCTAAAGGGGAGGTCTCTGTTCAGCAGTGGACGTCTTATGGCTGAAATGATGATGATGATGATGATACCAAACAAAATGTAAAGGTATGGTTTCTTACCAATACAGCCTTTCCTGTGGGCCGTTTGCACGTGTCCCACGCGGCACACACACGCGCCGCGGGAGCAAGTCGCGCCGGGCAGCGCGGCGCAGTCGCCGTCGTCAACGCACAAGTCCCCGAGCAACGCGCCGACCGCGCCCACAGTTGCCGTCGTCGCTGTTTGTGAACCTAACGTTAAATTAAACGGCTCTAGATTTGAAATTGGTCTTTGACCTGTTCATGGTTGGACCGAGGTTTAGTCGAATTAGTGAGTAGACTAATTGGAATATTTTTGGCAGAACACGTGGCAAGGACTGATATTGTTCAAAATTTGTTTAATTCATACGCAGGTAATGGAGTGGATTGGGTCTCTTTAATTGACATTTTCGTACTTCCAGGAATGGCTTGCTGTTTTTTTTGTTAAAAAAAACTGAAAACCCATATGAGATGTTAATATTTATAAAAGTCTATTTTTGAGAATATTGCGCTCAAAGGCTGATGTCAAATGTTGCCGTACCCACACCATTAAACTTTATTTTTAATTTGACAAAAAATTACAATATTCAAAATGAGGTTTCCTACCTCAAAAGTTTCAAAACGAATTTAAAAAAACCGGCCAAGTGCGAGTCGGACTCGCGCACCGAGGGTTCCGTACAAACCTGCAAGGTTTACAAAGTTCGTTCATTACGACAATCGAGTAATAAGTTTATATTTATTAAAATATATATATTTTGTAATGTAACTTAAAATTTAAGGTTTTCGGATTTTTTCCTTTATGTGTGCTATAAAACGTTGCTTCATGCCAAATTTCAAGATTCTAGGTCGACTGGAAGTACCCTTTAGGTTTTGATTCCCTTGCGAGTACTTGCGAGTATCAAAATATGCAGCTTAAATTGCTGTTTCTTTTGATTGCGTTGACATAGAAGTTTGATTTTGTTACAGCTTAAAGGTATTATAGACCTGAGTATTTGGTATGAATTTCAATTTAATACCTCTACGCGTTTATGAGGAAATGGGTAGTAAGTTTATAATTATTAAAAAAATATATTATGTGATGTAACTAAAAATTTATGGTTTTCGTAATTTTTCCTTTATCTATGCTATAAGACGTTGCTTCGTACCAAATTTCAAGATTCTGAGTTCACGGGAAGCACCCTGTAGGTTTTGATTCCCTTGCAAGTGTCGAAAATTTGCGGCATAAACGGCTGTATCTTTTGATTGCGTTGGCTTAGAAGTTTGATTTTTTCACAGCTTCAAGGGACAGTAGACCTGAGTAATTGATATAAATTTCAGCTTCATACCTCCACGCGTTCCTGAGAAAAAGGGTCTTGACAGACGGACGGACGGACGGACGGACGGACGGACAGACGGACAACAAAGTGATCCTATAAGGGTTCCGTTTTTTCCTTTTGAGGTACGGAACCCTAAAAAACGATCAATTCAATTATCTGGGATTTTTTTCTTTACATCTTCACAAGTATGCCTAATACAGGACAGATTGCAAATTATGCAGAAAATCTAGAAGAGTAACATAGATTACTGTTATTTCGTTACTTTATTCAGTTAAACACACCACTAAGCCAGTTAAAATCGTAGTCTAATGTTACAAAAGTATCCACATTGTTAAAACGACACAAAACGTCTTTTGATAAAATGAAACGAAGAATTTCGAATACCTTCTGCTCTATGCTCTATCATAATAGTGAGAGGATGAGTACCCCCGCCCGAAGTTGACTAAAACCCAGGCATAACGAGGCCCGCCGTTCGTTATCACATGTGTTGTGTAACTCGACAAGACTAATGAGAATGCTATTCTAGTCCTTTTCGTTTGCCAGACATACTCAGTCTACCATGAATAGCAGTCAATAGAAATCGAACCTTTCCCAGAATGAATTTCTTCAACAAAACCTTAATTTCAACCTTGAGAAGACACTTTCTATTGTCGTAAAATATATTTTTCTATACGATAATATCGTATTTTATTACGAAAACATTTCCTACGTGTTACTTTGAACGGTATATTACTTTCACAACATCCCACCATGTTGGAAATTGCAGGTAAATTATCAAAAGCCGTGATTGTAAATTGACAATAGAAGGAATTGTAATGAAAATGATGAGTCTTATAAAATACAACGCGAATATTGAAGCACTTGTCTTTATTTTGTCTTTAGTGAAGCGAGAGAAGTATGTCAGAATAGATGCGAATGGCGCTCTGTTGTCTCTGCCTACCCCGCAGGGAATAAGGCGTGACGGTTATGTATGTATGTATGTATGTTGTCTTTATTTAACCCAACCTAATTTTGATGGAATTAACAATATCTTTCAACTTAATTAAAATGTAATAATTAGATACGGAAGTAAATTTACCAAAACAAGACTTTTTAAGTTACTATCCATTAATATCAAATTAGGTGAGCATCATGCTCATCATTATTAGCTAAATACACGAAACGAAAAATACCTTTCGCCTGTCGCATTTGCTTCAAATAGGTAAGTATTAGGAGCTTTTAGATCGCGCTATTTCGACCGACCAAGTTGGAGCACTCACCTTTAAACTTCTGCCCCAAAAGCGCGCCCTCGAAGTCACTGGGCGTCTCTTTCCTCGTCCAGTCGTATTTGTATTTGTCCGGGTTGAGCAGGTGGCGGGTGGACTTGGAGGCGGCTCCGTCGTCTTGTTGCGTGAACTGTATCGGAGAGGACGGCCTTGGCGGGCCCGCGGTGCCAGCCACTTCAGACAACTTGCACGGACCGAACGCTTGTACTACAATATCCTCTTGCGTGCGGCACGCTTGCAATTTCAGGTGACACTCTGATTCATAGGTCTTGCCGTCGCTCCCGCATACCTGTTGGTTTTAGTTCGTATTAAATTCGCTTTAAGTTACGTCGCTGCGATAATGTACCTGTTACTAGCTAAATAATTCCCTTTAATCCCATCTCGTAGCCAAATTTCGTAGCTGGCGTCTTAATGGGAAATCACATTTCCCAATCTCGTAGCCAGTTACCAAATGGGAATAGTTTTCCCATCTCGTAGCTACACTTGGGAGCTGGCTTCCAAATGGAAAAAATAATCCTGATTCGAAGCTAGCTATGTAATGGGAAATCTAAAATCCCATTTCGTACCACATCCGGAACTGGCTTCCAAATGGGAAAAATAATCTGAATCGTAAAAAGGGCCGGTATAGCCGGGTGAGCATGGCGAAACTGCCCTTGGCGAAAATAATAATTTCCTTTTACTAGGTTATTAACTTTTACATATGTACTCGTAGTTTCACCAAAAATTAAACCTTAAATCCTTCAGATAAAAAAAAATTACTTAATTGCACCTTTTCATTTTAGCCACAAAAAGAAAGTGTGAAAGTTCTGTAGAATAAGCCTGAATGAAAATATTTTTAAGTGAAGTGCATTTTGTTTACATACCTGGTTATTTCATTAAACGCTGATTCCAGTTCAATAATTGGTATTTTATTTATCATTTCAGTGTAACAGCTAAAAAATATTAACCCTTTTCCATTGTTTGTCACAAAGATACGTATGCATTTGTCGTGCCATTTTGACCTCCCCTTATCGTCCTTAGAATTTAGTTTATATATATTATGACGAACTTTTATTAGCAATCGGCTTGGTAAGCTTTCAATTTTCTTTCATCCTATGTTCATAGGAAATCTTGGTCAACAATTTCAAGTTAAGCTCTTTTAGGCATTCCAAATGTATAAAATTACAGCACTTTTAATAGTGGCGGACTTATCCAGGAAGAAGCCCTATTTCCCATTTGGAAGCCAGCTCCTGAATGCGGCTATAAGATGGGAAAACTATTCCCATTTGTTAACTGGCTATGAGATTGGGAAATCTGATTTCCCATTTGGAAGCCGGTTTCGGAAGTGGCTACGAAATGGGATTTAAGATTTCCCATTACGTAGTTAGCTTCGAATCAGGATTTTTTTCCCATTTGGAAGCCAGCTACGAAATTTGGCTACGAGATGGGATTAAAGGAATAATTCTTGTGCACTACGGGTTTTAAACAACAAAGCTTGCATGTTACGGTAATCGGTAACTTGGAATATGAAATTTGTAAAGCGATCGTTTTAAGCCTGCATAGCTGAACATGGTTTTCTAACTTCTTTATTGCATTCAAAGTTTATTAGCTGGCACCTGACGCTTGTCGTAAAATTTGTCCGCCGTTCTGGAAGTCGGCCAAATAAGTCGATATTACTATCTCAATATTTGACGTTAAAGTGCGACGTAATAGAACATAAAGTTCTGCCCCGCATCTACGAGTATCAATATAAAGTTCGATTGGACTCATCGCATTCGTAGTAAGATGTACGATCCACGTATCTATTCAGGCCTTGAAGATGACATTAACGTTCATATCTGTAATAGTCTAGAGCATGTCTGGGTACTTCATATGGTCATAAAATTCTCAATCTAAGAAAATAAATGCTCAGTTTTGCTTTAGACTAGCAAAACATAATTACGCTATTGGTCTTTAAGTAGATATTTAACATTCTACAAGCCAATAAGGAAATAGGTTCAGGTATAAGTATGTTTTGGGCGACAGGCTTAACCCCTATTGTACTTCTTTCACTTATGGTTAAATGTGGCTACTAAACGTGAAAAAATATGGCTTTGACTATGTAACGTTTGTGTCTGCTTCTCTTACAGGTTATACAGGCGTGATGGTCTTACCAGCATGTTGGTATCGCTGTCCGGGCACGGCGCAGCGGCGCACTCGCACAGCGCACCTCCCGTCCTCTCCGTGCACACAGCTCCGAAGTAGCAGGACAGTTCCGAGCACGACTGTGCCACGCCGCCGCTCTCAGCTGGTGAGCATAACGATGGTCAGAAAAAACTGGCCAAGTGCGAGTCGGAGTGGGACTGGGACGTACCATTTGATTGACTGGGTAAACAAGTGCCTACTTGTGAGCATTTAATTGATAGGTATCTATGAAAATTCAACTGAAATAATTTGTGACAAATTCAATTGTCAATGGTCAACTGATGGCAGACAGATGGACAGATGGACGGACAGACAGTGATATCTTTGTAATAGGATCCTGTTTTTACCCTTTGGGTGTGGCAAAACCTTAACAAAACACGCTTTATGCCACATGCTCAGATCACATAAAATATTAAGTGGATAAAGCATGAACTTGATGAATTTCGTCAAAAATAAAACCTTTGCCTTATTGTGATATTTTAGAATGTGAAAACTACATCAAGAAATAAAATCAAAATCAAAAGTAATGGGAGTATTTTGATACTGGTGATAGGTAATCCATTGAGTTCAATTTTATCTTTAAATTTTGGCGCGCCGGTTTCCATAGTAGCGTTGACGTATGCATACAACGTCCACTATAATAATTTCGTGGTTACACGAGTTGCCGTGACCCATATAAATTTTACAGCAAGCTTGAATTATACATTTCTGTTATAACTTAACAAAATGGCTAGACGCAAAGTTGTTGTAAGCATTGCCTACTAAAATATACACAGCCAAGTGTTGACACCCGTTTCAGTTAGTAATTAGTTACTTAGTTAAACATGTTTGTGAAATGAAATAACGAAAAAGCATTATTTAGATCTAAACATGCTCAATAATTATGCTAAAAATGGTTACGGAACATAAAAGTGCTTTCGTTTATCGTTTTACGTTTAACGTGTTTTTTGTATGTTTACATTTTTTAGATTTCTAATTAGATTTTCGTCTTAAATTATAGTCTTTAACGGCTGAAACAGACATCTTTAAGGATCGTCTGTATAAATTTGTATTGGACATTTCAATGAGCAGCATACAAATTAGGGAATAACTGAGTTGCTTTGTAGTTTCTGACAAAAGCATCTCATGTTTCTCGGGCAACTGAGATTGCGGCCAAAAGGTTATAATAGCAAATTCTAACCCAAATTACAGCTTCTGATGGTTTGTGAGGAATACAAAGTGTTAAACACTTGGCTGATTACTGTTTGGTTTAACCATGCGGCTTGTGAGCACAGACAATTAGCAATTTTGTAATAGATTTCTTTATCGAGTTACTTTATTTTGTCTACTATAAATAAAATTACTTATGAAATAGAAATTTCGAGTAAATATTCGTTTTACTGACCTACAAAATTTTGGTACCTAATTATTTTCGTCATCAAGTGGAAAATTGAATTTTCAAAGCACGATCGTTGCATGAGCAACACAAAACGGACGAAATATCTTTGAAGAAATTGCACCCAGTAAATATTTGAACAGTGTTTACTTTGTCATCTATTCTACTTTTTTTTTAATCGCTTTGGTATAAGAAACAGCACGTGAAATAAGTCATCTAGTTACGTGTGTACTTATTCAATATCTCTAAATACGTTATTATCTCTTTATAAATCCTCATAGTACAAAATAAAAACCAAAAAAGACTCATTTAAAACGCCAACCAGAGAGAACTATGTAGTTACTAAGAAATAAAACTTTTACTCACGATCCGCGCAACCGTTGGGCCCCAACCGGCGGCGGTGGTCGGCGCACACGGTGCACTTCTGTCCCTGCACACCCGCGCGGCAAACGCACCGGCCCGTCATCTGCTCGCAGTCCTCCCGCACCGACCCAAACGCAGAACACCCGCATGCTAACAGACAATTAAATAACGATACAGACAAAACTTGCTCTTCTTAATTAAAAGTAACTTTCATAAAATTTCGTTACTTAGTTTGACAGTTGTTCGGAGTCGTTAATTAATTATTTCGCAAAAGTTACGCTAAGACTTAAATACCAATAAGGTAAAAGTTTCGCTGGAGATATGATCGTAACATCATTATCAATATTTATGCGAATATTGAGTTCATATAAGCTAAATTGGTATAATGAATCGTAGAGCCAAGTCTAGGTTAAACATTCGTACCTTAAATTAGATAAGTGTATAGTTTTTGTCTGTTTTAAATAACTTTCTTTGAAAGATTATCTTCGTTTGATTGTCATTTGCGGGAATTATATTTTATACGACCAAGTTAATCTGAAAACGTAAATTTCGGCACTTAAGTAAGTCAAAGTCCTCGTATAAATTTTTGCGGTGACCCGAAACAATGTTCATGAAGTAATCGATAAGCCACGAGGGCTAAAGAGTGAGGTGTTACGTTGACGCTCTTACGCGGCTGTATTGAACAAATATTCGAGTCGCTTTTTGACTTAAAAAAAACTTTTATCAAAAGTGATTTTATCAATATTTAGATTAAAAATGCAATAAAAAAACAACAGTAACTCGTAATCTAAGTTACTTAAAGTGAATAGAAGTCCTAGAAGAGTAACGTTTGCCAATACGACTAATCAAAGTAGGTATCTACTTTACATTCAGTTAGCGATAACACCGAATATTGTCTACCGTGCCTGTTTTTCAATTTTATACCAACTTCGCTCGTTCCCATAGAACCATAATATTTGCATAATACGAAATCGCCAACATACCGTATCATCGAAATATAAGATTCTCAAAATACCAGATTTTTTGGTGTCGTGTTTCCATTTGTAGTATGTATTATAAAGTGCCTTCCTTATTTTGGATACACAGAATACTCCAAAGAGGAATCTTAAAATACTGATAACGAAACTGGCATTCACGTTAGCAAATTCCGGTATTCCGAGAATTCTATTTCGTGTTGTGCGGAGTCTTGCGGGGTTTAGAATTTACGCCTACTCATTTCTTTCGTAGATGTCGTAATATTCGACTAAGGAAATGATAGGAGCGTATGTGCTTTGAACAACAAGCTGATATTTATGTTGCTATTATACCTCTACTCAAAGTTCTACCTAGAATCCGTGTAACGTTTCATGTGCTCTGTGTTTATTAGTGTGTACGCGTATATCAAAGATAAATTTGCAATCCAATTTAAAGCACACATAATAAAAATAGCATCTGGTATTATAGACCTTGCTATTTAGCAATTTATTAAAAGGACGAATGAGTAACTCGTATCCTCTAAAGATGTATTAATTGATAACGTACGTATGCAGCCGGTGTGGCCGGAGCCGATCCTCGGCAGCCCCCAGTAGCCGGGCTCGCAGCGGTCGCACTTCAGCCCGCCGACGCCGGGCCGGCACGCGCACTGCCCGCTCTCGCCGCATCGATCTGACACCGATCCCAGCCGGTTGCAACCGCAAGTCGAGCTCGCGATCGGACACCCCTCCTCATTAGGCCCCGACGCCGACGTCACGCCGTCCGAACAACACCCAAACCCGCTCTCCAAACAACCCCCTTTCTTATCTTCGTACTGCTTCGTGTCGTCTGTATAAAGCCATGAAAATAACTCAAATCGCTGGCACGTGTTTGCGGTGTCAACAAATAAAACACTAGAATGTATAAGTCGGGGGACAAAGGTTCAAAGCGGTAACAGCTAGCGTGATTGTACTCTATTTACCCGCAACGCCGAGGCCGTAAGTATGTTCACCCTGACAAATCACCAGACATGAATGCAGAAAAGCAATAAGTACAAGTCGCGACGTGAAAATAGAACTGTTTGAGCGCAGTTTTCTGAAATTGCATTTGTTTGTTACGAAGTGCATTAATTTTTGTATTTAGCTTTTAGATTCACTCTAGGAAATGTAATTTTTTGTCAAATGCTAATAGATGGTTACAAGTCTGCTGTGGCCTAATTTTTTTTAAGGCTTGCTATACAGAATGAGACTGTAATGGAGGTTAATCTTACTTTTAGGGCAGCATCTTGCCGCAGTTAAGGTGATATGGCAGTAGCTTCCGACGGGACAATCTTGTCGATGAGGACCATTACCGCAATCAATTTCAAGACCCGTGGTAGGCTCGATCATTGCTTTACTGTTACCACAGGGCCGTACTTCCATGCCTGCAACGAAACGGTTCAATTTAATCACTTGGAATTTAATTCGTTTACAAATAGATGTAACATTTCAGTGATTAAATTTGAATAGGTTGTTAAAATGAGTATTTAAATAATACTAAGGGCGCTTGTGCACTACCATGAATTTTCCGGTCCGGCCGTCCGGTTTTTTAAGATCTTTCGCGCCGTTCCGCTCACGCCAATACAATTTAATGGAAGAGCAAGCAAGACGAGAACTCAATGAAAAAGCCAGACCGTAAAATTCATGGTAGTGCACAAACGCCCTAACACCAAACCACGTCAAACTTAAAACTAACAAACCACGTGTTAAAGCATGCGTTACACAAACCTTTGCACAAATCCAGCGGCCGCAGTCTAAGTTCAAGTTGTTTTTGGCAGCCCTCTTTCCGCATCGCGCACAAACTAGGATAAAGTCTGAAGTCGGAAGCGCAGACGGGGAAATACTCGTCGTCTGGAGGGCATTCGAAGAGGCAGGAGCAGCGCGGGTACTGGTCAGCGCCGAGCTCGCAACTAGCGCCGAAGTCGCAGCGAATGTCTCGGCAGGCCGAAGGGTCCGCCGTGCCGCCCTGATCGGTCGCGCCCGAGGAATCCGTCGACCCTTCGTCCGCCTCGGTCGTGGTCACCGCGGTCGTAGCTACCCACCCAAATATTTGCGTGTTAGTCGAGCGATAAAGCGGAAAGTTAGTTAATTGATCGAGGATGGGTCGCTTTATTGGAATTACTGCTAACAACTGGGTTGATGACGGTCCATGGTAAATATTTTGACTGCGCCCACCCGTGTGTCTTCGGAAGATTTGAAGATTTTAGTGGGTTAGTTAGAATTAGAAGCAAAATGGAAGTTATAGGGGTATATTTTAATAAAAAACGTACTCATTGCTATTGGAGGCACGACGGCAAGCCTGTCCTTGCAGTCTCCGTAGAAGATGACGTGAAGTGTAGCGGCAGGATTTAGCTGGCAAGCAGATTTTTGAAGTTCACACTCGTTGTAATACGTCTGCATGTTGCTTCCGCAGACAGGCTCACGAACTGCGCCCGTACAGTCGTTGGGGCAAATGCATTCTCCAGCCGCACAGCGAGCACCGAATGAACATTGTACATTCTCGCATAAAGCTGTAAAAAAAAGAAAACTGAAATGTTGACGAACTATACTAATAATGCAAGGACTGACTAATATTGACACACTAAACAATAAAAGCGAGACGTAAAATGTTCAGCAAACATTACACCGTCATAATATTGGTCATGACACTAAAACGTTTTATATCGCTTACGTTTGCCAGCTATTACGACTCTAAATTCCCGGTCATCTAAAAGTTTGCCGACGAAAGCGTGGCTCAAAGTAGGGTATATTGCTGGATTCATCTCGTTCTACTTAACTTATTCTTGCTTGGAGAACAAACAACTCTTCCTTGCCTGGCTAGAGCAAGGAAGCAACGGAAGACATCCGTACAAATTTAATAACGATTGTTTACCACTCTTCCCGCAAAATGAAAGTTTTGAGAAATAAATTTTACAAAGGAAATGTGTTTATTGATTAGCAACAAATTTACTCCGTAAAAAGTTCTAAATTTACCTACATCAAATGATTAAAAAACTGTTAAATAATGAAGAAGTGTTTTGTTTTAACTTTATCACACTAATATAAATATCATCATTGAACATTAATTCGATTAGATTGCGGTAGGCACCTTATAAGTAGAAGTAAGAACTTGGGCTTAAAAACATAGCCTTACAAACGATATTGGAATAAAAAATTCATCGAATTGGACTGACTACTCCACTCCGTAGTAATTAGATAAATAGACATAATGCTGTTCTATAGTGCCGATAATAATAGAAAATAACACATAATTACGCACGTGAGGTATTAATTTTGAATGAAGTATTAATTTGATGTCAGCAGCAAATTATATTTATTACCAATGATACGAGCAACTTTGTTTCATGGGGCGCTTAGAACAATTACAGCCGTTTTAAAATGGTTTTATATAGATAGTTGTTTATCGATGATATCCTGATCTATCGACCTTAAAACAATACATTTTGTTACATATTTATTTACCTATACCTAGACTTGTTTTATTGCAGTTTTGTTGCATCTATAAAAAAATATGAGCAATTAAAAAATATTTACCTCAGACTTTGCTTCTGGTTTTACATTTTGATAGCTAATTCTTGTGAAGTAAAGCAGGAACTCACTAAAAGGAAACTTTTACCAAGTCTGTGTTTCAGTGAAAGTAGTGTTAGTGAGTTGCTTAAAATGTTGTCTAACTCCTAGAGGGTTGTTTCCTAACACACGTAGGTACATAACGTTAGCACCGCCGCAAACATGAAGTGTACCTGAGTAGTTCGGACGCGCGTCACAGAGGCGATTTCGTTAAGTTGGCTTCATTTCGGCCATACACCAACGACGGAGCACTTTAATCCGGTATCGATCTCTAATCCCTCTAGCAGAATACGAACGCTATAAGTTTCGTAAGATTTTCAGTTATAAAATTAATCATTTTCATTCAAACTTCGTTTCAAAAATAAAACATTAGTTATTGTATTAATTTCCTATTCAATATGTTGTTGACCCGCAGCTCTTTTATCGTAGTAACTTAACATTGTTTTATACAATATTACCATAATGTTAAGATTGCTTTTGTCAAAAATAAGATAAGTTTTCATTTGCGAGACAAAGGAAAAGTTCATTAACATTCGAATAAAATTAAACGTAATCATTCAAACTTTCATAATAATGATATTCGAAGGAGATAAACACGGGGCGTTAATTAATTAGTCAAGTTCCAACGCTACTTTCAATTTATCCGCATCATTTCGTGTTGTAAAACATTTAGAAGTTAATGGCGTAATATCCTGAAAGGGGATAGAGCTGTTTCTAAGAAATTACCTGTAATATCCCTAATTAGCAAGTTCGTGGTCGCATCGTGTAATTAGAGTCAGCCAATCGTGGATGTTCGGTGCGACTAACAAACAGTGTTAAAGTGCTGGGTTGATTACAATGTGCGTTTCAACCACTAGTGTGGTCTGGACGCACATACCTATCTACTGTTACAATTGCTCCGAGTAGCTTAAAGTGGGGAGTTTTTCATGTGAAACTGTTAAGTGGGCGAATTGTGATGTAGCAAGGTTAGATAGTCGAATGTATGGAAATTGTCAAAACGTGATAAAGATAATTTATTAATGTGTTTTGAACTTATGTTACGTTATACTTTTGTGAGTTGAATAATTACAACTCTCACTTTTTAACAATGTAATACCGCATTTTAAGTATAACAGTTAATGATTTAGAAATAAACGTACCAAATTATGGACTCCGACTGTATTTCGTTACAAAGTGTACAAATAATTAAGTCAACCGACGTAATTAACTCATGAAATTTCAGTTAATTACCCTGCTTTCTTAAAACAACAATCGAAATCCTCGGGGCCCGTGTTTTCCTTGTTTACCTCTAACCGGAAAAATCTAAGTAGGTTTTCCCGATAACGTGATTAACAGGAGGAGCGATCTTTTAAAAAGTGCCCATTGAGATTGGAAAAAGTCTTGTGTTAAACCGGTATTATTGAGAGAAGAGGCTCGTTAAAGAGGTCAAAATTAGCTACTTGAACCCTTTTCGGCAATATAAAATGTATTTATTTTTATGTTTCAGCTCTTTATGAAGACAGCGAAGATTTCAAATTATAGTGTATTGTTATTGTGTTTAGATCTTGTGGTTAGAGTCCCATTCTTCAAAGAGGATCCACGTAACATTAAAATTTACGATAAGCTAAGAAAATTCAACACTTTAACGATTGTATTAAGAGCAGAGGCTTTGTAAAATAAAGTTTAAGTAATGTTCGTACAACAAATAAATCAAAAATTGGCCAATCTTGCGTACCCGTACCTAATATTAACAATTACCTATTATTTATTTGGTATCTAGTTTACGATAACGTCAATAACCTGTCAAAAACAATACGAGTAAACCGTTTGTTTTGTGCACCGGCGGCAAATCACGTAAAATCGTTGGATAGGTTGTCAACCGATAATGGATTCAAAGGAATCAAGCGGTCGTTTTGTTTTCAACTTTGAATAAGTAAGTTGTCAAGTCGGAAAGTGGATCTAGAGTTGCTTAAGTATTGATCTTCGATTTGGCAGTTCCAAACCACGAGTAAGAGAATTTAGGAAGTTGTGTTTAAGTTAATTCCGTCCTAAACTATCTACTGCTTACTAACGCGTGGTGAAGACTACGTTATGTCTCAGACTGAGATTAGTAGACAGCTTAGATGGCTAGACAGGGACTCAAGTAGGGATAAGAATGGAACTGAAAATTATTTCTGGCGCAAATCTTAATTGATAAGATTGTTCGAATCAGTTAAATTGTTATAATTAAATAGAGTAGCGTTTTGAGAACGCAAGGATGTTTTGTTGATTAAACCAGTAATTACCCTAAGTCGTTCACTTAATGCGGTCGCCGCACTTGTTCCAAGCTACGTCGGTCAACAAACGTCGTCTTTCAGCTGTCGCTCGCGTAATATAGCCTCTGTGTTCTTTAGAATGTTGTGGTTGACGCATGCAGCCATGGGTCGAACGAATCATTTTCCGTTTATTAATTAATGGGTGCAAGCTTACCACAGTCGCCTCTGTATGCAACCCGCAGGTTGGTCTGTTCGCGGCACGCCGTAGAATCCAGCTCGCATTGCGATGAGTAAGTTTGACCATCAGTTCCGCACACCACTCTTGTATCCTGCCGTAACAAAGACACTAGGTTGACTTACTGGTGACAATTTTATAAAAGAGCAAGACGCCAATATTTTGAATCACTTATACCCTTCAACTTCTGAACATGCAGAATAAACAGATATACGACAGTAATATTTCATTAGAAAGAATCCAAGATTCATTTATTAAGAAAATAAAAATGTATTGTTATGTATTTCAAAAGTAGGCAGGTACATTATCTCGATGCTTTGTATAAATTATTATCTATACATATAATATTTCACAATGCAACCAACAATTTAATTACTAAGTTTTAAATGAAAACCAGAGTTATAATTTTAATAAATAGTCCGACTCTCAGTTTTACAATTGTAAAACTGTACATATTATTGTTTTACCAACGCCGAATCATGAGTAAGATAATATATTGACTGTTACCTATTATTGACTCGTAACCTGTTTAAAGCAAATATGTATGTATGTATCTATGTAACTCTTTATTGTACAGAATAAACATGACAAAATAATATGTCGAAGGATCCATCAGTAAAGTTCACAAGTATGAATTACCTGGGTATCCGTGCAGTTGTGGTTGCATTGGCACTGGGGGCGGCCCGTGTCCGGGCTCACGGCGCAGTCTCCCCCGCCCTGACACACGATGTCGGCGCACGACTCTGAACAAACAATTACAATTAAACTATCTTATACTTAGTTTAATCATCTGTTTTCCGAATGCCTCGAGAAATCATCAGAATTTCAAATTTACACAAATATTATTATATTTATAATTACAAGAATATTGATTAATCTAAATAATTGCAGAGGTAAATATTTTAAATGTGATTATGAAAGTGGAAAGTTTGGTTTATTTGTAAAATTAAGTTAAGTAATTAATATTTTATTTTTCCACAATTCATCACATTACACATTTCAGCGTAAAGCTTGAATAAAAAATTGTTTATAAACAGTAAAAGCTGTACATTATACCAGATTTCGTTAGTTAGAATATTAACTGCACTTCTCCGAAACTGATTCCAACTAGACCTTTTCTATTCCACGACAAAAGTAAGTCTCGGTTCTTTTCCTTGGAAAATATTGTTTGAATAATCAATATTCTGTTACTTTGGAATAATAAAATTAATCCTTAGTCGGCGTTCATCAATCCATGTCGGGTTCAATTTATCATTGGAGCTGTTTTAATCCGTTTAATTGACATTTCAGCTCGTTATGTAGGCGATAGATTCTGCGCAATTAATTACAGTCTCTCAGTAAACAGAATAAATGACCGATGCTTTTATGCGTCAGAGAAAGCGTGCATCGTTTAATGAACGCGGAATATCGGTACCGGAATATTGGGTTGCTGAAACGATAAAGAGTAACAATGCGTACTTAGAGAAAATTTCAACTAGACAAAAGTTATGTTGAATCAGCCAATATGTGTTCCATTGCTGGACATAGGCTTCCATTTAAGGTGAGAGGATTGTAGTACTCACGATGTTTTCCTACACCGAGTAGCTCAAGGTAAATTTTAAAAGCAATTTTGTACGTAAATTCCAAAGAACTCAGGTACACTCACTAGTCAAACGAATGTGGTTCGATTTTCGCAAGTGGAACTTGCGCAAAAGCTACACTTATTTTTTCATTATTTTAGATTGTGGCTGATCTCTATTTTTGTCATAGGTACATCAATTACAATAATGCAATGAATGTCACTATGAATCTTATTTATAATCGACATTATAAGGAAAATACTATTATTAGGGATATTATCAACCTAACAACATAAAATTTATAAAAAAATACAGTTGCTGAAAAATGCTTTGGCAAACAAGGGGTTCCCTGTCGTAACATAGGTTCACGGTTTT
This sequence comes from Adoxophyes honmai, assembly GCA_005406045.1. NCBI lineage: Eukaryota > Metazoa > Arthropoda > Insecta > Lepidoptera > Tortricidae > Adoxophyes > Adoxophyes honmai. Next base: position 58,203 of record BHDV01007456.1, read on the forward strand.
TCAATAAGATTTGTTAAAAATACTCAGTGTCTAGTAGTAGTAAAAGTCTAGTAAAATTTATATATATTTTTATGATCACAGAAAATATTGTCTGAGATAAATTCAATAATTTGAAGGTCGCCAGTAAAATCCCTTTCAATTACTATAATCTACTTACGCCCTACGAGTATCTTGGAGAATACGAAATATTGAAACAACATTTTCATGTAAAAGTAGCTTACGACAAAGGAATCTCGGGCGCCTTTTGATTGACGATTTTGTAAGAGGGAAAGATTTTCATCGCGGGAAATTAGAAGTTGGACAATTTCTCCCCGGAGGGAATTTTTAATATCCCCCATGTATTAAGATTTACCTCCGCGTTACCGTTGCGGCTACGTGACTCGAATAAAGGTTGACGAATTAATATAACCTATTTTTGCACACAAAATCTTATTAATATTTTAAAATAACTGGACTGTTTGTGTACTTAACGGTAAGACCTTAAACACTGTTTCTGATCTTTGATATTTTCCCCTATTAAAGTGGAAGTCGCTTTATTTTGGGCATTTTTTTGTCGTGGTAAACTAAAGCCAACGCGGGTTCAATTTTATTAGTTCAAAATTAAAACGCAATATCAATTACAATTTGTAGCTATGATGCTACATTACTCTACCGTTTTTGTCCAACTGTGAAAAAATGGTTAAAATATGGATTTGTCATACTTATAATATTTCGTGTCCTCTGGCCACCTCATTTAGGAAAACTTCGTAATTTCTTTACATTTTTGCGGTCACCGCACGTGTTCCAACAACTTCAACTCAATAGTCTTTAGGCTGGGTTCACAGCTGTCCGAGAGACCCGTACGGGCTTTTGCTACGAGCGCGTGAATTGATACGCACGGGATCCACACCGCGTCGATGTGAAACGATGGACTAGTTCCTCATTTGTGCTCCTGTTCCGGGCGCCCGTAGCAACAACCCGTACGGGTCTCCCGGATCGCTGTGAAATCAGCCTTACACTATCCACCGACCGCCGTCACCTAGTCAGGTCGTGTCAGAGACCTAATTCAAAATGTGACACTACACGAAAATAACACATGAAGCCATATATCTATAGCTTACTTTTGAAACATGTCAAATTTTGAATTAGGTCTCTATAATACTAAACGTGCGATGTGTATTTGTTTAACCCTTAAAGTAGTAGCATTAAGAACAAAACTAGCTTTCAAGCCTCATTGTCTCGTTGTTGTCCTACAAAAAATAATTGTAAAACAAAAAGAAAAAGATAGTCTCGTGGTATATATCGACACCTCCTACGCAGAAGGTCGTAACGTTAAATTTGTAACTTTTCAGGAGAGCGATTTTAAAATACTTTTGTGTGTTTTGCAAGTTATATGACACTTATTGATTAAAGTTTTGGTTCAATCTAGGCGCAGTAGTTTAAGTAACAGGAAATATATATATTTATTGCAATATAAATTATTATTTTGTTAATATTTAACAAAATTTAAAGTTACGACTTTATTCTTTTTGTCTAAAGGTCGTATAAGTATGTTACGACTGTTTACGTTTGAATAAGGTCACATAAACAGGTTGTATATGGTCGTAAGTACGAAGCAAAAAGTCGTAACTACGATTTTTACACATGCATAGAGTCGTAACTTCATAGTTACGACGATTTGCACGGGGTACGGATGTTCGTGGCGTATACCTTTGCCAAGATACGACGTCGTAAGTCTGGTGTCATAAGTCGGACCACGGCCTTATAGAACGGCGCAAATCGTCGAATGTTGTAGTGCGACGGTTTGCGTGGGACAATTCAAATGATACGACTTTTAGCGACTAGAAAAGTCAGTAAATAACAAACATATTTACATATTTGTTTCTGGAAGTTGTAGTTTGGATTAAAATAAATACAATGAGCCAAAAATCTAGTTTTTGGCAAAAACAGCGTTACGACCATTTGCGTCGGAGGTGTCGATATAGTATACCATACAAAGTGAAATTAAGGGTTAATGTACATTCACTGAAAAAATACTCACGGCAAGTCCCAGCATACAGCACACGCAGCTCCCCCTCCTTGATCCCCTCTTGGCACGCATGCATCCTCATCTTGCACTCGCTGCCGTACGTGTTGTGGTCCGTGGCACAGATCGGCGCGAGAGTGGCGTCGCAGACGGGGCAGGCGCACTGCGCCGCGCCGCCGCGGGACACGCAAGCCCCGCCCCAGGGGCAGGAAGCGCGTGCGCAGGGGTTTTCGTCACCTAGGGAGGAAGTTTCTTGAACATTCTGCAGCAGGGAGATTTATCACCGAAATGATAGTCCACAGGCTTGCTTAGACTGGTGTACATTTGATTGATTCCTTTTTCGGCACATTCCTTTTTGGACATATTCCGTTTTCGGCATATTCTTGTTTCGGCACATTTTAGTAAATAAATTATACTATGAAATACTCGTCTTTTGTCTTTTTTTTTAATTGAAATATAATATTTTACTAATAAATATTACTTTATTTCATTACGCAAGCAAAGCAAAGTCACAAGTATTTCATAGTATAACTAATTTACTAAAATGTGCCGACACAAGAATATGCCGAAAACGGAATATGTCCAAAAAGGAATGTGCCGAAAAAGGATTCAATCGTACATTTTAGTATCAGGCATAGATAAAACTTATGACACGTCCCAAATTTAATCTATCGACGGTATTTGCTTACGAATGATGGGCAAATGAAGTAACCCATACATCATTATCTATAATTTTCCCATGTCCAATAAGCTAATGCTTCAATACACTGATAATTTTCGAGATGTCAGAAAATGACTGGTAGACTATCTGGCACGCTAAGCCGTGCCAAGCCTGCTGGAATTTCATTACTTTACCATTCCACAAGCAGTTATGTAATTTTAACATTGACGTGCCTGCCTGTCATGACATTGTGAAACACACTGTAAAAGGTTCATTTAGCCTACGAATCAAACCCCTGGAACAAAATTGAAATATAATTCAGGCATTCTTTATTCAAGTATTTATTTCTCCACTGTTAATAGAGTAACAGTTAAAAGTATATTTTATTTTCACCTTTCAAACCCCGTTCTAATGTCACACAAGGTCCTTGTAAGTACTTGAAAAGAAATCTGCCAGAGACACTTAAAACGAGAAACGCTCCAATAAGCTACTCCCAACCTATTACAATTGCTACCGCTACCGACTGGCCAAACACTGCGGAAGGCGAGCAGTGCGAAGTCGAAGCTACGACACATTTGCCAATACCTATTGTTGACTCATCCCGAGTGAAGTTAGCCACTGCAGTGTACTAACACACTTGACGACTGCTTGTAACTGGCGAGCCACGCAGGTTACATTACAGGTTTCTCAACACGAATGGCTGATAGTACTTTAATGATTTTAGTAGACACAGTTGCCATCGCAATTAGCCGGAAATTTTAACTGATGGGCATAGGTCAATGCTGGACATTTTGCTCCAAAATAAATTATTTTAAGGTACGAACATGTGTAGCATTTTGCTTGCTCTCCCTATCCCATTTGTGAATAAAGGCGTGTATTTACCGATGTAATTTTTGGCCAAATCATAGCTTAATTAATTTATCATGTCAAAAAAAAAAAATCCTCGCGCTGAAGGAGTTGTCGATCAGAGAGTAAAATATGACTTACCACAGGGGCCCATGTAAGCGGTTTTAATATCCCTGTTGTCGTGGCACGCTGTCCTGTCCAGCAGGCAAGGGCTATCGTAGGTCCGTCCATCAGATCCGCATACAGGTCGGACGACAGCCTCACACTCAGGTCCGCATCCGCAGACAGCCACACCACGGATGTCCAGCGAGCAGTATTCGCGGACACCACATTTGACAGAGTGGCAAGGGTGTTGGGCTGTTAGGGAAAACAAATGGTCATTAGAATTACTTAATTAAGACGTGCTTTAAAACAAAACAAAACATCAGTATCTGGTCGAACTTTTTGACGCGGCGTATACAGGGATGGACGCATGGATCAAGAATGCATTGCGACCGAGTGGAAACTATAGCCAAAGCCCTCTCATACTGAGAGGAGGTCTGTGCCCTTGCATTGGAACATATTTAGGCTGGACTATTGTTATTCTAAAAACCTAACACATAATCATTACAAAACACTTTTTTGACTATAGCTTCGTTATTGCAATAACATGCGATATAAAGTTACTGGATAATTTTGCCGGTCAGCACAAATTACGCAATGTTTTTTCACGTCTTAATACTTCATTTAATCATCAGGCGTAGTATAGGTTAATAGCTATCTTATAAAACCCTACAAAACATCAATTCCATTAAAAAAACAATTTACATATGACAAAGACAAAAGTTAAGGCATAATATAAGGTTGTAACTGTTTGTATAATTATCGTTAATGGTTGCCTACTGAGTTGAATGACCTATAAATAGCATGTAGCATGCTTGTTAGTGATTTTACAGAAAGCCCTCGGAAACAACTTAAGGTCAGCGAAGTACTGCGTAATTAAATTTAAGCCTACAAAACATTCAATAAGCGACGATTAAATCGCGGAAAGAACCCTATTATAGTGAGCAATTCAACAAAAATCTTGGGTTCCTTGACAATAAGACAGTCGTGTCAGCAAATCTCTATTAATGTTCGGATTGACAGCACTTTTATAACCTTCCTGAATATTCAGGCTCTTTCATTTTCTTGATCTTTTAAATACAGACTTGAATTCAAAAGCTTGGAAAGTCATGATTATCTTATTACTCTGTTTGTAGGAGACAGTTCTCGGTGAATTATTAATTGACTTTCTAATTTGCTAATTCAGTTATTTTACTTTATTGGTTACTTTGGCGTACCTCCGCGATTGTTTTTATTATAATTAAAGATGTAATTGAGTATCAAAACAAGAATCACGAAGTAAATAAATTATATTAATTTATAAGCAACTTGGCAAAAGAAAACTTTTACAGCGAACATTAAGCAGGAAACAAAAGAAGTCGGAATCATGAATATTAACAATGTTTCATATCTTGTAAACGTTGGTAGGACTAAAAAAACAAAACGGTAATTCATATAATTTCTTATCTACTTGACTGTGAGCAATTCTTGCTTTTTTGCGTTTTAACTACTTTCCTGAAATAGCATTTCTATTAAACAAAAGTTCCGTAACTCTGGCTTTTTGAAATTTAAAAATTAATTTTAGATTGAAGACAAAGCACTGAGATAGGAATAATGAAATCTGATTAGTTAGCCATTCTTCAGAAAATTAACTAGTTTTGTAATAAGTATTTTTAGAATGGTATGCAAATTCAATAGGTATCGATTACAAATACGTTTATTAAATTGATGTTTTGTAGTAATTACGAGTAATCAAGCATTTTCAAACAAAGAGCAAACTTTAAAAACTAGTATGGATACGCCGTGGACGGCGTGGAATTAAATACACGATGTAAATTAAATTATGAGTTTCTCGAGAAAACGTCCAGGGGACGTCTTTTCCTGGAGGTAATTTTAGTGTAAGTAATAAAATGTTTCCGGAAAGTTAGACAATGTCGTTTAATTTTTAAATAGTGCCTAATGCAATTTAAATTTATACCGTAGCATAACCGGCAATGGGCCTTTCACATCTGAATAGAATATTACCTTTATCTACGAGTGCAAGAATTAGCTAACTCCATACCACAGTCACCGACATCTAACCTGGCAAGCTTCTACAAAAAGCCTTGCCAATTTAGATGCCGAGACTGTAACAAATTAAACAATTTAACACACCAGCACTTGTTTACATGAAGAAGATGCCAGTTTAATTCTTTTATTCTTACCTGAAGCACATTTCCCCATGTAAGCGATCGTGAGCTGTTGCCGTATGCGACAGGCCTCCCTCCGGAGGGCGCATTCGCTGGGGTAGTCTTTATAATCGGACCCGCAGAGCGCAGAGCCAGGTCGAACAATCAGCTCGCAAGGAGGACCACATTTGCACACCGGCGAGCGAGCCTCGTTGAGCTGACAAACGCCGCCGTCAGCGCACTCGTGTTCTGCACATGGATCTAGGAAAGAGCGGGATAAGTATTTTCTTTTGTTTGACGCTTTGTTTCGTCCGTGGATGTCTTTGGAGGCGACTTAGGAATAGGTGTAGGTATGTTCTAGACAGGCTTGCAATCTGTCACAATTAGATCTTGAAAATAAAATAAAAATGCAGGAAATGGCTGCGAAGCTTGAAATAGGTATGATTTTGACTACGTAGCGTGTCTTGTGCTCTCTGACTATCCTATTTAGGAATACATGTGAGATGATGTGTGTATGTAACATTAAGATGTAAGATTTATGATAAGATTCTTTTAATAATACTAAAAAAATGATTCTCAAACACAATGAACACTTTCTTTACTAATTAACTACTAACTGCGTACCTAATTATCGATTACACTGGAACAACACCACCACGATATTAACCAATATTCAACACATAGGGACTAAAACATCTTGATATTTTTCATATTGGAATCGTACGCTTACTTGTCAGGTTTGTTAGAACACCCTCTTTGCCGACTACACAAACGTAATGATTGTCAGCTGAAACGCTCCACGGTGATTGCGAGCTGTCACATTTTTGTCTCAGGCGGTGATCGGTAATTTTGCAAACACTTGCTATTGCCGACCGTTCCTTACGCAGCGGAGTGATGAAACGTAAAAAATCCGAATGACAGTGCGGGCCAAAAAGGGAAAAGGGGTCTATATCCAGAAGGGAGGCAAAGTCCAAGCCGAAACAAGACGTAATTGAATAAAAGCACAAAAGCGAGCTAGTAAAGTAAACAGAACCTCACAAAGGACGTCGGAATGTGCGGGCATTCGGTCTTGAACAAATTTAGTTCAGATCGAATGCTCTGGGACAAGGTCTGTGAAAAGGGTTGGCGATTGTACGTTGTTGATGAAATGAAGCAGATTAAATTACTTTTATGAAAAACTCATAGGAATTCGGATGTTTTGTTGCGAAAACAACTTCGGAAGTTTGTTTTATGTGAGGTCCATAACATTGCCATTAGGAACATTTAGGCTGCGCACAGACGCATGATTTATACTTTTAATTTACTTTGTTTTTATGTCCGACCGACGTGTTTGAACGTATTTTTCTAAGGGGTGTTCCTTTTTGGAAATAAAATCGAAGCGACGAGGCCCAAAGATCGTTTTCGTTGTGGTATGTACGTCTACACTTGGCGCTAACGACGCGAGATATTACGCCCGACAAAAACATAACACTACAGCAAAGACGAAAAATAATAATATGAATGTCACGTATCAGACTTCTTTCAATAAGGCACGCACGTCAGAAGGTGTGTCGTGTCACCTTCCCATGCACGTTCCCTACCTGATTTGATTCCGACAGTGCCGCGTCATCTGACAAACGGAATGATGTATTGACCACGTATTGTTATTCTTCGCCTAATAAAGCTGACCTTTAACAAATTCTTTTCAAGCCGCGGAACACCCTCGGCAACTCATTAGGAGGTAATTTTCCTCATTCGTAATAATTAATTTCCCTCATTAAAATGAGCCGGGTGTAGCGGGTCCGTGTCACTGTTTGCTCAGAAAATTGTTTCTTCAAATAGAAGCTTTTTAAAAACTTAATTTGTACCTCTGGGATACTTCCAGCTGGAGTGATTTGTTACTTGTTTAAAAAGTAGTAATACCTATAGTACAGCGCGTAACTGTAAAAATGTACAATATATCGTTTCGTGTTGTGAATTATAGTAGAACTACGTAAACACCTTAGTAATGATGAAACATATTGTCCTTCAGTTGAAAACTAATACACACACACACACACACACACACACACTTAGTTCACGCCTGCATTCCCAAATGGGGTAGGTAGAGAAAACCATCACTATTTCACGTTTCGTTGCCACTTGTCGCTTATTTCTTTTAGGTTGTAAAATAGGTTGCTAGTTTGTGGCCTAAAGTATACATAACTTTTTTTTTCGCCTATGACTTCCTCGGAACAAATGGAGGGCTGTTATTTGAAATCCGACACCGCACGGTTACAAAATAATAGTTTTAATTTTTGGTTTTCATTGTACAAAATCGATTCACGCTCCACTCACCGCATTTTCCATGGTACTTGACGGTAATGTTCAACTGGTTGTCGCAGGCGTGCTTGTCTAGATGGCACACGGACGGGTATTCCTTGCCATCCGTGCCGCAGACAGTTTTTCTCCTCTGGCAACTCCTCGGGCACCGACATTCGGGTTGCCCGTAGTTGACAACGCAGCGCGACCCCGCTGGGCAGGTCACCCCGGTACAAGGATCCCCTGCCTCTGTTAAAAATAAATTAGTATTAATAACTCGTCTATTTTTAATGTCCGCTACGCGTCTGCTACGCCACGTTACCCTCTACGCCGTAGCGATACGACGCGTTGCTTTCATCGTCTGTGTTAAATACAGGCAACAGTTAAAAGCGAAACTAAATTAGTATGAATAGACTGATACTTTGAAAAGTACACTGTATTGTACGAGGGGTTCATTATCCTTCTCAAAAGCTTAACTTCGCCTTTATTTCTCTAAGTAGGTGTTTGATAAAATAAGCTGGCACTAAGAACGTTGGAGAGAGACAGTGGATAAAATGCACGTATTGTTTGGTTCTATTTTGTGTTATTTTGCTAAAAATCAAATTGTTTAAGAATGATGACCATAGGAGTATGGTTAACACAAAAAATAAAGTTCAACATGAATTAAAATAGAATATAAATACCATTTTATGCGTCCGAAAACTGGACTGATAGTATCCATCCTACGTATTTGAGACTCCTAAACATGGCCTGATATGGAGTAGGCAGTTACCATCAAGACTAGCACTGAAGTATGAACGTTGAACCACACAGTATCCTACTAATTTCTAGACAAATAAAACGTTATTTAGCCGAGTTTTCTTTTTAAATCATGAATGAGTTCAACTGTATTTTTCTATTTAATTGAAATTTTCTTTTTAAATCATGATCGAGTTCAACTGTATTTTTCTATTTAATTGAAATCGACACATTTTACTTTATTTCTTCGTTAACCCTTACTACAGTAAAGTTTATGTGGACTATGATACTAAAGATCCAGACATGTTTGTAACGAATAGGTTATAGAGATAGTATATTAATACTAAAGAAGTAAATAATACAACTAAACTCGATTTATTTAACGTGAGTTATCCGGTAATTTTCAACATGTGTGAGTCTCACGGTAGTTTAATGTAGAAGTAAATAATACGTTCTATACCGTGATTTTTTTTTAACATCGACAGCATAATTGATCAAACAACCTGTATCAATTTGAAGGTGTCAATAATCTATTCCCGAAGCGAAAAACATACGAGTCGCTTAGTTAAAAAGTGTATTTGTTGTCAAACCTCACGACACTCACCACATTCACCCTCATGCTTGACGCGTAAGTTCAGCCTCCTTTCGCAAGCTTCTTTGCGTAAGTAGCAATGGTTGCGGTACGTGCGGCCTGCGGTCGAGCAGACGGCGGCGGCTGAGGACGGACAGGTGACCGGGCACGCGCAGTGGGCCCGCCCGTCGCCGAGGGACACACATTCCGCGCCCCAGCGGCAGAATGTCTTTTCACACGCTTCTGTAAAATGGAGAACGGTCAAATGTCATGCTAGTTAACATGTCTGAACAAGCCCATGCTTGTATCGAGCTTGTAGTACCTACCTACTTAATTTGGTTTTAATCGTTTTTACACGGTCGGTATTCAGCTGAACGGTTTTAATCTCGAAAGCGCAACGTTGACCTAATCAGATGCAATTTCATGGAAAAACCGATGCACTTTACTCCTAATACCTAACTTGAATTTTTGCCAAGTTAGATTTCGGGGACTGTAGCTATTAGACAGGCAAATTCTGACAAGCAAGCGTTACCTAAGTATATTACATACATATACTCACGCCTGTATTCCCAAGAGGGGTAGGCAGAGCACGTGAATTCGAAAATCCAGTGCCACGTTTAGTCGACTCTGGGAAAGGGTTAGTGTATTGTGGGCGCTGGGCTAGCAACCTGTCACTGCAATATCACGTTTGACCATCTGGTTACCCTAAGTATATTTGTTTCACAAAAGCTTGTCTAGGACTTTTTAAGAAACTTTGCTAGCAAAACGTTGTTTTTTTTTTACTTTTCTCTGGGGCCGTTATAAATCACAGCTATTTACTGAGACCATTCGTTTCGATACGCGAAGATTATTTTGAACGATGAAGTGTTTGTTAGACACACCGGTATCCAATTTTGAAAAGCTCCGCAAAGAATGACACAATTTCCAATTTTCTACCTGGGGAGTCCGGGCCGTGACTAAATTATTAAGGAGGACTAAAATATGATTTGAAAATCCGTTTTAGCCTAGCATTGTGTTAGCTTGGGATTCAAGGAGTACCGATCACGATCGCCTAGTTAAAATTCCGAGCAGATTGTCGGGCGTGAAGTCACACAGCGGTTTGCCAAAAGTTAATTCGCAATTTCTTCTCAATTCAAAGTTAGAAGTGGTGTCTGAAGACGCGTAAATGAAGCGTCTTTGTGGGAGACGTTACGTTTATATACAAAAAATATACAACTAGCTAAACTAAATTACTCTTTGAAAGAAAGGCTTTGAAAGGTATGATTTTATGGTGGAACGTAAAAAGAATGGAAATACAAAAACGTTATCGATTCGAGTCACACAATAAGGCCCTGGACATAATGTATGTTCGATCCAGAGCCATTTGCGTCGGGCAATTAGCCTCGGAATGGACATTGCCAAACAAATAACAATCGACAATACGAGTATTACACGGACGAAATAATTGAAATAATTGGTTGTAATTACCTACAGTGGCTTTAAATACCTGTTTAAATTATAAAGTAGCTATTAGGGAAACACTTGTAACTATTCCATTTATTTTGTAACCTTGTAAATCTTAGCCAGAATTTATGTATCAAAGGCATTTGTAAATAATTACATTTCATATATTATATCTTTCCCTAAATTGCTGCTCTTCTGTATTACTCCAATGTTGACTGGCAGAGATCCCCTTTGTACTTTGTATTTTTTATTTGCGACTTAGGTATATGTACTAAACTCTTAATGTAAACTCTTAACTGTACAAAAAGATAAAGATTTTTGTACAGTTAAGAATTTTCTTTATTTAACTATTTACTTTATTACACACTATAGTCATATTCTATCTATTATTCATTAAAGTATCAGTAACAGTTTTTTATAAGTATTGGAGGAACTACTTTAAAAATCGGCGGAGAAATAAACTTCATACCATATTCAGCTCACCTCCGTCAAATTTTATCTGATCATCTCTATCTGTGGAATAAGTAAGGAAGGGTTCGCTCACTAAACAAGTTTCATTCGCTTCGACTTATTCAATATAATCTGAAACATTTCAAATAAAAACTTTTCTCCTGATGAAACGGAACTTGTTTTGCTCAGAAATATAAGCTTATAATAAACATTTCACAAAATCCGTTTCTAAATTTATATATTTTAAAGAATGAACAGTGATAGCTCCCTACGCATCAATTACGGTGAAGCGCCTCCACCTTCGAGTATCCCTGATTTCGTTACAAATGCCTTGATGCGAAACATTAACCACTCGCAATGGAAGAGAAGGCGACAAATTGTGTTTATTATTACATTTGTCTTCGCTGAAAAAGAGGTCAAGCGTCAGGATTCAGCCACGAACTCATTTCCTTGACTTTTATTTAAAGGCCGTAGACGAATCCGCTTAAAGAAAAGAAAGCAGTAGGAAATAACAATTTTGTAAGAGACAAATAAAATGTTAGAGCGCGCATCGCTGTAAGAGAAGCCCGAGATAAATGGAGACAGGAGGGGAGATAAAAATGATGGCGGATGCTTCGTGAATGGAAGAAAATTAGGAAATTCACCGCCGCGCTTTTTCAGGGCCGCGCGAGCTGTTTAAATTATATCTAAATATAAATTCGTACTTATGCGGGCCGAACATTCCAAAGAGATAAGGGAGCAGCCCCCACATACGAGCGCTTATTAAATTCAATAAAGCTCACAGGCTACGGGTCTTTTATTTATACAGATGAACATTCCTAAATTAAACTTATATTTTATCTTAACGTCTAATAAATGTTCATCATCTTTTCATTCTAGGTTTACGCTTAAAATCCAAGAAAGTAAATTTTCCGCTGTGACTTACTTAACATTCCGCGTAAAACGTTTTTAATAAAACATTCATATTTCTAAAGGTTTCCAGAAAAGTGTTTACGAAGGCAAACAGCGCTCTCGGCACCCTGTGAGCGACGCAACATTTAATTCACGCACTAACATCGCGAGATGACGGATGTCGGGCGAAATAAGCCAAAAATAATAACACAACAACTGTACAGAAGGCGTCGAGTTTGCCCACGTAATGCGGGGTGCGTCCTTGCGAGGCTCAGGACAAAGCAATTTTGTTGGCTCGAGACACCGGAGTTGGCATGTCACCCGCACCGCACACATGTGAACCGCTGATAAGATTCGTATGTTTTACTACTTCTTCATTGTATACAATTACGCGTGATTGCGTCAGTAATGCCTAAAATAAAGACGTTATACAACAAACTGGTGGTTAAATTGTGTTTACCCAACACCATTGTTTTTATTCACAATTACAATTACCCATAGTATGTATGTTTGTATGTAACTCTTTATTGTACAAAATAAACATGATAAAAATAACAAACAAAACAAGACACATTGAGTACAAAGGCGAACATACCCCTTAAGGGATCTCTTCCTGCTAACCTTCAAGCGATTGACAAAACATGTGAAAATAGAGTAGACACACAAAGAAAGTTGAGAAAAAAAAATACCATTAACCTAATAAAATATAAACAAATATATTATAGTATACATACTGCAAATAAATATAAACATACATATACAAGTACATAAAAATACACATAATAAAATACATAATAGACTAATACATATAAGAACAAATATACTACTTGTTGAATACATAAACCTACATGCATTACCAACACAAGTCAGAAAACATACAACACCGTACACATTCAGGAGGTGCTGTCGAGCCAGTAGGTACTCCCTCAAACGATTCCTTTAAACGATTAATTTGTCATGTTTATTTTGTACAATAAAGAGTTACATACATACATACGATTCCGCAGGGTCGCAACGGTCTGCGATTTTCTGATGTCGCAAGGTAACTGATTCCACAGCCGGACAGCGTGCACAGAGAAGGAACTGGAGAAGGATTTGGACTAAATGATAGGAGAGAGGTTGACTAAGAAAAAGTACTATTTAGTCCGTCGGATAGATTACCAAAAAATTGACACCATTGATAAAAGTTTGTACATTCAAGTGCTAAAAAATGTTCGTTCGGTAAAAAAACGGTCGTTCATATTATTTTTTAATTAATTTTTTAATCTTTGTTTATGTATGACCTATATCACACTGCTAGATTATAGTTAACTAGTATAATTTTGAATAACCTCGCTTTTTTTTTTGTTTGGATCGGCTTACTTAATGTATCTTTTGAGAATATATTAACTGTTTCAAATCACAAAGGATTTTATTGTATGATTCCTGTAAATATAACGGAATTGTAGAAACGAAACCAAAATACATATAATAAAATGTATAAATTGCTTACCCTCTGGAGCGGGTGGTCTCGGCTGATAATGTAAATCTGAAACAAACAACGTAACCGTTCAGCAAAAAAAAACTTTCGATTATTATAATTATTAAGCTCAATATGCCCTACTGCCGAGGACAGCAGGAAATATGAATTCCTGATTCATTTTATGTATTTAAAGAGGTAATTCAACTTCGCACAAACATAATCAATTTGATGGCAACAGCAATAAATAATAGTTGAAACGTTTACGAGGACCATTGAGCTCATCGCCGCGTTAGCTTTAAATTATTGTTTTTCCACATAGTAGTGGTAAGTACATTAATTATTGTTATGGGCACAATCCAACAGTGTAATTAATGTAGCTAATTATAAAACCAAACCTAACCTGCAGCTTTGGTCATTCCGCTTCGCTAAATCCTAGTTAGTTTCAAAATAACCGTCACACTCAGGGGCGTTAATCAAGTGTACTAGCAATTACGAGTATACCACAGTATTAGTTTACTCTTTTAACATATGTACCTAAATACATAGCTGCAGGTATTATTAGAAATGAAATCTATAAAATTTCTGTAAATAATATTGTCTTAGTTAAAGCTACCGAAAAAGTACCGAAAAATAAAGACTAAATACTTAAATAATTGTTTACAAATTAAACATAACTCAAAAACCGTATCTTTATAACCATTGATATGAATTTAATAAAAGAAAGCTAAGAACCGTGTCAATCATATAAACTCAAGACAAAATGGAATAAGCGACATTTTTTTAAGATTATCCTGTTGTAATATTATCAAATGACTGGTCAGGACTTTGGCTTCAATATTTGTTTATTCACATATAGGCACTACACATTATTTGTACATTTTCAAACGCTTCTTGTTTATTTACAAACTAAGATGTTTATTATTAGGCTGTTGTCAAAGGAGTGGCAGTAGAAAATCATTCCTGACTTCTACTGCCTAATTTGAATATTCAACATTCAAATATCTGTTAGCTGTCATAGACACTAAACTTTATAACAAACCAGTGTTGTCGATTGCACTTCAATATATTAAACCTCCAACACATTTTTTTAAGATTATCCAATATCTAAATAAAATATCTTTTTGCCTTTCAATTGTCGTACTCTTTGATAAATTGAACTGAAAACCCTATTTAGCATCGCAATCGGCAAGATTTTAATAACCATGTAGTGTAAATAAAGAAAGAACAATGTACATTGACTGCCGTACATAATTACATACATACATATACTCACGCCTGTATTCCCAAGAGGGGTAGGCAGAGCACGCGAATTCAAAAATCCAGTGCCACGATCACAGGGCAAACGTATCGTACATTATTGAAATATTTTACACTTAAAATCAATGACTTAAACAAGTCTCTATCCTGTATTGAATGGTAAACATTACGTTATGCAGAAAATACATACCACTTTTTTATTTCTTGATTAAAAACTATTTATGATAATTCACGGAACGTCCAACAACACGACACCTCAGTTTATAAAACAAAACAGAAAACAAAACACGATCGATTAACGGTATGTTTTTTATTCATTGTAGTAAAAATATTTTAGTGGCCAGTATTAAATTCGTTACAGCATGCAGGTTACAGTGCATCATTTAAATGATTAGCCGATCTAAATGCAACTGGCCAGTTAGAATGGGATCCTACTCGTATATTGTATTGTTACAACTCTAAAGTACGATAAGAGTTAACCGGCGATTGATTGTGAATGACTTTAAGAAATATTGTTAGGTACTTAAAATATTTATAATAGATTACACTAATTTCTTTTTTTAATTTTTAATATTTAAGTATAATTTCTTATTTTTTATTTATTGTAACCAACTGGTTAGTACCTTGAAATTGCTTAACGTGGCACTGGAATTTTTAAATTCATATGCTCTGCCTACCCGTCGTGGGAATACAGGCGTGAGGATAATATGTATCTATGCATATACACTAATTTCAGAATTATCTTCTTTTATTTACATATCTTACATATAGGTACACAGAGCTCACGAAACAAAGACAAAATCTTCACTATTTCATGACCGTAACCACTTCTAGCATACTTCTTGGTTTAAAACAGTGCTTGTTTTATTTGATGTGAATGTAACGGTAGTAAGTAGCACGTACGACATCTTTTGTACGCAGATAAAGCCTTTGTACGTAAGCAACAATTCTTTATTCCAAGGAACAGATGAGATCACGTAGCGCTGGTCATGTCCTATTCCGGCTAATGTCCGTCCATTTATTGGTATCAAAAGTATTCATATTGTAAACGCATATCTGCATTATTTGATGCACGTCTAGCATACGTGCGTCTATTCTTCTACAAATACGGAATATTTGAATATCTGGCAATTTAGTTTTCTATATCAATGACACAATGTTGTTAGACCAAAACTGACTTTTACCAAACATAACATAAATACGAAGTACCAAGTTTGTGCATACCCGTATTTTGAGTTTAAACATGAAAACATTGTATTTAAGGCCGAGACCCACGTCGTCAACTGTGAATCTCCACACCCACAGCCCGTTTCAGACTAAATGATGTTGTTTTATCATTATAAGACTATTCAGAAGGGGTGCCTACCTTGTTCTTGCATGACCGTCACTCTTTATTTACGTAAATTAAACCATGTTTGCAAAACTAAGAGAGTTCATTTGCAGAAACACCTTGTACTCGTAGATAAATGCCTAGGGAGAATATCTTATATATCTATTCTTATATACCTGAATGTAAAAAATATGTCGTGATTGGGGATTCGTAATAATGATCCACGCGAGCACACCCCATAGAAATAGGGGAAGCAATACTGAAAATCGGAAATAGGGGACAATATTACCTACATCGGAGCACAAAACTGCATAGGACCGTTGAAAGTTGAAAAGCTTTTTACCGAGTTTCGTATAATGGCATCCAGCAATTTGCTCACCGTATTATCTATTCGACAATTGCCCGGCAGATTGAGCTAGCATTTCCGCCTGTAAAATGAGTTTCCGCGTTACAAATTGGGAAGCTCGATTTGCGTTTAAGTTCTAAAATTACAACCTCATCGTTCTAGTCGCACGGAGCCGCAGCGCTGTACGTACTTCGTATATTGGGGATTTTTTTACTAGTGTAATTAATTTCACCCGGGCTTAGCGGCAGGCGACTGGCTCCACGAGTCACGATCAACTTTACCTTTTGAAGCGGAACGAGAATAGCTAATCGATTAATTTTCACGCCGTTTGAACAGAAAATCCTTATCCGGAATGCAGGGCCGAAAATTCTTTGGGTCCTGATATTTGAAACTTGGCTCCGATTGGTTTCTGGATTTTACGGACCAGAAAAATTTAGCTCGACGTCAGTGGTGACGCTTGTGGCTCTTAAGTAGACTTAGTTTCTAATGTTGAGATAGCATTTTTAAGCATAAAACACGCACGGTAACGTGAAAGGTATGGGTATTGGTTTAACCGAGTCTAAAGAAGATCGCGGGTCAATGGTTCCCAATTAGGGTGCGGCCTTACTCATCCAATTAGACGTCTTATTACGTACGGCTTACGTCGTATCTAACAAACTCGATTTAAAAACAGCCATTCATTAAACGCAGTATCGGTTCCCAATATGAGAGCGCTGGGTCATAAATAGCCGCAATTTCCATGGACCGTTTCAATCGCGGATTTCGTGATTAACTCCAGC
Organism: Adoxophyes honmai; assembly: GCA_005406045.1. Taxonomy (NCBI): domain Eukaryota; kingdom Metazoa; phylum Arthropoda; class Insecta; order Lepidoptera; family Tortricidae; genus Adoxophyes; species Adoxophyes honmai. Next base: position 75,511 of record BHDV01007456.1, read on the forward strand.
GCTTACGCAACAGGAAACTAAGTAAAATCGATTCATACAATGAATCGAGTAGAGGCGGCCGTTACAGAGCCGCAACAAATTGAAATTGATACCATCGGCCAGCACGCCGCCGGATATTACGGGTGTCAAGCGCAATCACGCACTTGACCATAGAAGGGACCACCTGGCCACGTCTAGCAGTTTGTTAGCCACGCTGTCCCCTCAGTGAGTAATCTGTTGTGATCATTATCTGTAAAACTTCCTCGAAGTAAGGCCGAAGTTTTGCGAAAGATGTAACTCGACGCGCTACACGTCCAATCAAAACAATCGATACTAAGTTTCGTTAGACTTAATAAAGAGGTATCTACAGAGCCCGCACTCAGACCTTTTTCCTAACTTATTAATTGGCTTTGATATAATTGTTTGATTGGGTGGCATTGGCTACAAATAGTGGAAAAAGGACTAGGAAAGGATTTCATGATACTGATCGCCGCTATTTCAATTACGTGGATGGTAGCTTTATTTTGAAAAGGAGTTTATTGACAATAATGTATACTATCGACAGTAGGTTGTAAGAAAATCTCAAAAATGGTATGATTAACATATTTATTATAGAAACCATTTCGTTATAATACAAAATAAACTGTGGGTTTTTTCAATAATCTGTCAATTTATTTAATTCATATAAAAGTTCCATAAAAAACATGTCACACAAAACACAACAAATAAAACAAACAACATCAACTAAATAAACCGCCCTGCGCCACTCCAGGCGCAAAAGTGCCCAAAACACTAGCCGCGTTACCGCGTTGAACCGCGACGGACAGCCACCAGGAATGACCCAGAGCGGTAGTCAAGACCCCTCTCCCGAAGACGGCGCCCCATTTCCTTCAAAAAAATAATTGCTTCGGAGCCCCAACAGCCAGTCGTCTCCACCGCCAGAGGCACGAACAAATAATTCCCAAGACCC
>BHDV01007456.1:76630-102921 GCA_005406045.1 Adoxophyes honmai
CATTGGCCGAGACCAACGCCGTCGTTGTCGTTCAGTGCGTGATGGCGCGGAAATCTTCCCGCACAGCGACAGCAACTCAGTGCATGATGACCATTGCTCCCCACCAGAGAACCGCAGATGCATGAATGAGGTTCGCAAACATCGCAGCCCAGGCGGAGCGCCACAGCCACCCGCAAAGAGTCATCGTCGAGGAGAGTTCCCAGGTGCGGAGATGGCAGCGCTTGTAACCACGCCCCAGATTCCGGCCTGGACACAGCTTTGAGCCTAGCCACGTCCACCCCCGTAGCTTCCTCCAAAAGGCCATCGAACACTCTTCTAATCCCGACTTCGTCCCACGACCGCTGCAGACATAAATTTTCAGGCAACGACGAACCCGGGTTGGCAGCCAACCAGGCTGCCTGAGCATCAGCAGCAAAAGGAATGGTAGCCTTGAGACCATCTAAAGAAAAAATGTCAGTCACAAGGTCCACAACCCCAGCCGCCGATGCCAGGAAGGCCATTAAATAATAGTGTAAAATACGCACCTAAGTATGTTATGAAGTAGATGACGATAATCTATACTATTAAATAATAACCTCGACGATAGCGTAGATTCCGATGACTTGACAAATTGTCATAATCGATTGCTTCTAGATCGTACGTGACATTTTAGTTCGAGCCGCATTAACAAAAGATTTTCAGAAATGGTAGTTCAATCGGCCACAATGAAAAAGCTGCGGTAGTTGGCAGCAAAAGGGTAATTTTTCACAGGTCACAATAATCGAGTAGGTTTTTACAGGACGTTGACTTACAGAGGTTTAACTTCAATAAAATAAGTATATAGGTAAACTGAAGGTGTTAGGAATAAAACAAAGTACGCTAATAAAACCAGAGGTCTAGAGAACATTTCAAATATATTTTAATTAAAACTCGACTTTCTACGTCAGGTATACTTTTTTTGGTATTTATATTTACTATAGAAAACGTCAGCCTCTTTTGTAAATTATAATTTCAACTATCCTGCTATCGTGTCATAGAACCTTGAAAACCGGGTGGACCTTTTCGAGTTTAAGTCATTTACCTAGTTTCTTTGATAAAAACGAGACTGCAATTATTTAAACAATTGTATCTTGTTACTCGACTTTGTGTCGCATTTAGTTGATTTTTATTTGACTTCTATTAATAATGGATTTATTTTCAGAATGGTCAGTCTCCTTAAACTGCAGATTTTCCATATTGGAAAATTTTGTGTGATGATCGGTATGTACCTACTTTCCGCTTCTTGTAATTTACCTACATATGGTTTTTTAGTTATGGTTTTCTTAAAATTTACATCTTTTTAGAAAATTTTCCAATTAGCACATATGTAACGTGTTTCAGTCTTATGCTAAATTTGAATTTAATCGATATTTTAAACTTAGCACTTGAAAGGACAACTGATCTTACTTAGAAGGCTTCAAATTTTCCTTAGACATGAAGCTTTAACGAATAAAACATTTCAAAGAGTTGTATTTGTATACGAATTAATGAAAGTGTTGTACTTATATTCGTAAGGATAATAAACAAAGCACGGATGTCTAACAACTGACTATCTGTCGGTTTTTACAGCACATTATTTATACTGACTTCCCACAGCTAACTTTTTTGCCAGTAACGATGCACGCGTAGAAACAAGTGAAGTGATTAGCACTATTGATAAAAGTCCCAGTCAAAGACGACAACCTTTCGGTAACACAAAATCGTAAGCACCAAACAAAATGTGTAAAAATATGGGCTTTGACTTACTCATTGTTAGTAAAATCTATAGTTTGCATTAAATGATGCCGTCTGATGTCGATTTAGAATGACACTTTTCCGTTTCTTCCGTGGATGTAGTAAAAGGTGACTAAGGATATTTCCACGCCTATTGGTTAAGGTACATCGTTAAAAAATACTATAGAAGCGGCTATAAAACGTGAAATAGCCATAGTTTCGTTTATGTTGTTTTTCGTATGCTCTGCTTACACCATTTCAAAATACAGACAATGTATAAAAATAGTAAGTGCTAGTATAAATCATTAAAATTTCATAATCCTTACTTCCTTACTAATATTAGGTAGGTATAAATCGGAAAGTGAGTTTGTTTGTTTGTTTGTTCCGCTTTCAGCCGTAACTACTGAACCGATAGCTTTGAAATTTTGCCGACGTTAAGATAGAAGTTAATATAAGCCGGATTAAATAATAGGGTACTTTTTATCCCGGAAAAAAAATATGTTCCCGCGGGAATGTTCCCTTTATACCGCAATAAAACCGAATTCCACGCGAGCGAAGCCGCAGGCGGAAAGCTAGTAATAGATAATGTTTATGTACCACGAGTAGAGTTGAAAGTTAATTTTATTTATTTAGCTAATCGTAGTCACCTTAATCGCATAGCGAATGTTACTTCCTATTACTCCAATTTATTTAGGTAGGTACTATTCACAAGCTGTTTACTATGAGTTACATTACAAATTCCAATAACACAACAATACAGACCAATTTTTGAAGGCGTAACAACTCTACGCGTTCAATTATTTGATCCCAAATTAATAAAGTTAAACTCAAATTCAACACAAATTACATTCGATAAAATTTCGTAAAAGTTAAAAAAGACTAACAGTTATTGGAGCACGATATAAGTTTAAAAATAAACCGTAAAAGCCTTTAGAGTTACTTTATTAAATTTCATTAGCCATTCAACGCCGCGCCGTCGGTTTCCGACGGTACATAATTCAATACCCTTTGTGCACATTTTTGTGACTGGTGCTACTTATTAAGGTAAAAACCTGCGTGTCAGGAAGCCGTTAGTCATATTCATTATCGTTGAAGAAATTATAGCTTCATACTCAATTATTGTATAGCGGCAGGACAACACGGTCGCGCGGTGCGTGATTCATAAACTTTACTGAAACCGCCGTTGACATTTGATAATGATTGCTTACTCAAATCGATTAACTTGGCTAATTTGTACCTAGCTATTTTTGTACCTTAGAACTTTAAAGCAATTTGGATATTGTTATAGCTATTAGCTTATTCCGTCAAAGCGTTTAATGCCAATTACATCGATCCGGTCATATTCAGTTTATTGGCCGACCAATGTGTACGAGTATGGTTAGAATGACGGCTGTAATACAGACGAAGTCGGCTTCAAGTAAAAGTTAAGTTTTTTATCTACGAATATTTAGTAAATTTTACAAGGTTAAGAAACCTGCGTTTTAGAACTGCAACTTGAAAAAAACGACAACGGAAGAATTACGTTAACAACCTGCGCAAAGTCTAATCGGAGAACATCATCATCAAGTAGCAGAGACACTGCAGAAAAAAAAGCGAATAAAAAAACAATGAAACAGTACGAAACTAACTCGTTCCTCGTTCAACAGTTTGGACGGCAATTGCTTGCAATTTGCATAGGCGGTACGATTTTTCCAAACCATAGTTACACGTCAGGAGAACCGTTCTCGATCTAAGGCTAAGCGCGCACTACGACTTTTTGTCGTGCGACACGATTTTAAAATAGCGCTGTCCATACTGATTTTTTCATCATAGTGCGCGCGATGACATATAAACCCTTACGTTGCATTTCTGCGACAAAATTGTCGCGCGACAAAAAGTCGTAGTGCGCGCTTAGCCTTACATTGTATGCAGCGATCGGATTCGTTTAACACGTGACTGGACACCGGCCCTCGTTTAATAGCCTCGTATATGTAAAGGACAGGCGCGGTCTACGTCCAACCAATTTGCAATAAAACAATATGGCGCAGCGCCCCTGTACCCCAGCTTGCGGCCGCGTTCTGACTCTTCTTGTATTTTATATACAAGCGGACTGCGGCCCCATTAGCCGCGACCCGCTGTGTCACATTCCGAAATGTTATGTTTCTCCCACCTAAAGCAAAGTTAATCCGCGCAGACAGAAATGTTGTGCCTTTTGTTCTCTCGTTCAGCTTTTACGACACCCGCGCAAAATGAATGTTTCCATCTCGATGTTTTCAACCACGTCACCGCAAAGGGATGCAGCCGAACTAATTATCATGCAGTGAAGAATAGGATTAAAATAACTTTTAATGAATCCATCCCTTTAATATTCATTAAAACGTAAATTTCTAATGACACCTCAGTGGGCATAATTTTCGTACTTTGAAATGATTTAAATAATCTGAAATTTGACGGTTTTACCATAGAACTGAATACATTTGGACGAGGTTCAGAATTAAAGGGCTTAGGTACTTTTTGTTTGGCTTTACTTTGACAGAAGCGATTTTTGCAATTTAAAAAAAATGTAATAATATGATGAAGATAGAGATATGGAACTTTGATTGACGAATGAATTTTGATTGACGATAGTAGGTACCTGTAATGCACTCGTGTGGTGTCGGGATAAAATACCACTTCTCCATTTTTTCCGTGGATGTCGTAAGATGCGACTAAAGAAACAGGTTACGGCGACAGGCTAGCAACCTGTCACTATTATACCTCTTCCGTCTATTTATAAACCAGAAATTAAGCTAGAAGTAGCTGCGAGGCATGAAATAGTCAGGGTTATGTGTCTATGTTATGTTTCGTGTGCTCTGCCTACCCCATTCGGGAACACAGGCGTGATTGTATGTAAGTTTGTATGATATTTAGGTTAAGCTCTCAGCCATAATCGAACTAATATCGGCAGGCCAAGACGCAAATAACAAGACGCCCTAGATGCAGATTTAAATGATAGCACAGAGACTTGATTCAATATATGATTATTGTGGAGTTGTGTAACATTAAAAGAAAGACTTTGGACCAGCATTTGCCCTAACAATAACTCATAGTGTCAAAACAAAACAAGATGCTCCTAAAGAGTTTATATTTAAAGTACGTGAGCCTTTCTTCATCCTCACCTTTTGGTAACTTACGAGTAATGTTCCGTTTTCTGCTGCTATGTTCAGGCGTAACGTAAACAAACTGCACTTTTTGAAAACAATAAAGAAAGATAAAGTAACTATGATTCCAATGACAGACCCACTTTTTTAACTTTTATTGCTATTGGATTAAATGACAAAATTTCGATCATTGGTGCAATCTTTGAAAAGGCTCAAAAGTCTTGTACATTTGACTACAGCAACAAGTTATTACTTTACCGCGTTAACATTACAGGAATCCCAAATTTTAAAGAATAAACCTTTTTTCCTACCCAATCTGCCCATGAATATTTGAATATTTAAAACCATTCCCTAATTCCAGTAGTTTCCCCGCAATTTGAAAATCCAGCTCTGGGTGGCGGCCAGAGTGCCACTAAAATTAATGTTCTGCCAGAGAGAAAAACGAGCGGAACGAACCCAGCTATAAACATACCGACACACCTACAATACAGCCTCTCTAAATAAAATTTTCAGTTAGTGAAAAGTCTGATTTAAAAAATTGTGACGTAATTGTTTTGTATAATTCGGGGGAATGATGTGAGTTTAAATTGAAAATATCGAAATACGACGAAATATACACGTACAGGCACATAATAATTTTAAAATGTATTATGTATATACATAATTGCACACCGCGTGTTCCATACTTGAAGTAATTTATTTTCTCTTTGAATAATCATTTGTTTTAAGACGTTTTACATAGATTTTATTGTTATCATAGCATCAAAATCAATTTTATAATGTAAAAATTTATACTACTGCCACAAGATGCAGGTTTCTTTATATTATATGTCATTTGGTTATCGCGTTAGTATCACTTGAAAATTTGGATGTATATAAAATAACATACAAAACAGTTGGATATCCATAGTTATATTTCTGTCACATAGCTGTTCGCAGTCGTATCCGGAATTATGTCATTTAGGTTAAAGCTCTTAAAGGATTGAATTAAAATCCATTGCCGTGACTGTTCAACCGGGAACAAGGATTTTTGGTTTAAATGCATCCAGTTCTTTTATTCTCGTAACGGACATTTGCAGACTTATACAACTTGTTACAAAAAACCGTGTAAAAAAATTATTATTAGAGCAAATAATATTGTAAACCCTAGAAAGCTGTTAATTAATTAGTTATCATTATCATAGATTATTTAACAGAATGTATTCTTTGACAGACTTTCAATGTTTCATTCAAAAAGTTTTCGAACTCAATAAGGTAAATTAATGATTTTTTTCCTTATTTTTCAATACTTATTGTAAATCGACTCCTTATAATGGGACATTTAACCCCCTTTTAGCTTTACTCGTATTTTTATAACACGTTGTATTACCGGTGTTGATGTGGTGCCACAAGCGAGTTATAGCGGCTTCTCGGCTCAGCATCTCAAATGGGCACTAACTCCGTTTGTTTGGAGGAAATATGTTTTGCTGAATCGCGAAAATGAAATTGTAGGGTGCTTCATAACAATTGTGTAACGCTACTTTCCTGGAGTAACGTTCTTTTCGGGGAAGCTGCGGAAAATAATTGTTCTTTATTTTCAAATCTTACCTGTATTTTTGAAAGTTGAGACAAAATAAAAGATTTTGTTAAGCAAACCTAAGAACTTCGCGTTATTTTTATTCATACACACATACATCAGGCCTGTTTTCCTAAGCTGGGGTAGGCAGAGCACACGTAACGTGACTATCACATTTCGAAGCTGCTTCTAGCTTATTTTTTTTTATTTTATGATCAGAGGTACCTACAGTTAAGGACTTTCATTTAAGAGCCACCATGGAACCAATTCACAGTAAACGCCATAGTGACATCTCATTAATTATCAAGGGAAATTGTTATGATTTTTTCTTTGAGAAGGTTCTATGGTGGCTCATGAATTAAAGTCCTTGACCGCACCTTAGTGACAGTGAGCTAACCTGTCACTTAAAAATTAAAATACACCTTAAAATATCGTATTCGTCCCGTACGACATCCACGGAAAAAATGCAGAGGTGTTATTCTAAGCTTGACATTACACCAATGTTTATTTTTACTTAGAACCAAATTACAGGTGTTCAGAGTAGCATCATAAAAATAACGTGTGATATTTTTGAAGATATACAGTGGTGGACAGATAATTAGAAACACTCCATACAATCACATAAACAACCAACATGAACTAGCGGTAGTAGTAAAAGAAACATAAATAAGGCATAATTAATTATGCAGTAATGTAGCCACAACATTAAAATATGTATACAACGAAAAAAAAGACAACAGAATTTTATAATTTCGCTGTAAAGTTAGTTTATACATTGGTAACTAGAATTTTCGTTATTGGCCGTTTGGACACATAATTAGAAACAGGGTCACTAACGTACTTTTTTCTTTTGTAAAATTAAAAATAACCTTTTTATTACACTCGTGGTGGCAATTACACATCACCTTTAGTTTGGTGAGTAGTAAATTGTGTTCAAAATGGGGAAAAATAAAAGTTATAAGGTGTCAACTTGCTAAGTAAATTTAAGTCCGTGTTTGGACCGAAAGAGGACATAAAAAAGAGCCGTCGACTACTTTGAATGCTATCAGATCCATTGCAAAATACATGGAACTACTGAAAACTAAATTAGAAAGACACACGCAAGGAAAAAATCGCCCAGAGAAGATTCGCTTATTTGCTAAACAAGACCCGTTCATAGGCTCCAATGAAATTAGAAATGAGGTTTTCACGTCATATGACCCCAAAAACGTGAAATTAAGACTAGTAGCCAGTCGGTTAGTTGAAGTGAAACTGTATTGGAGGGTTTCCCGAAAGGTATCGGTCCTGCAGAACAGTAAAGAGAGATGAGATAATTATTTGCGAAAAAATACAGCAAGTTGACAGTTCAGGAATCGACAGAAAGTTTTACTTTCAGATGAAACTAAAATCAAAATGTTTCCACCACCATGCTTAACCATATTTTTGTGTATTTATTATTGAAACCATGGTTTGGTAGACGTTTAATGTAGCGTTTCCCGTCAGAATTCACCATATTATTTTTAGTTTCATCTGAAAATAAAACTTTTTATCTGAGTATTCCTATATTGTCCACTTGCTGTATTTTTTCGCAATTAATTATCTCATCCCTATATTGTTCTGTAGGTACGGTACCTTTCGGGAAACCCCCTCAAACAGTTTCGCTTCATCTAACTGACTGGGTACTAGTCTATACTTCACGTTTTTGGAGTCATGTTATGTGTAAACATCATGTATAATTTCATTGGAGTCTATAAACGGGTCTTGTTCAAGAGAAGATTCGCTTACCGTACGATGAGCGAATCTTCTCTGGGCGATGTTTTCTTTGGGTGTGCCTTTCTAATTTGGTTTTCAGTAGTTCCACGTCTTTTGCAATGGTCGATGGTATGAAATACCTTCTTATGGTGCATCTTAAGTGATTGACGATTCTTTTAGATGTCCCCTTCGGTCCAAACGCGGATTTACAATTACTCGGCGAGTTGACGCCTCATAACATTTATTTTATTCTCATTTTGAACATAATTTACTGCTGTTGTAACTGAAGTTGATGTTAATTGCCGCCACAAGAGTAATAAGAAGGTTTTTTTTAATTATTCAAAAGAAAAAAGTATGTTTGTGACCCTGTTTCTAATTATGTGTCCAAACAACCAGTATCGGAAATTCAAGTTATCAATAAATAAACTCATTTTAAACTAAAATTATAAAATTCTGATGTATTTTTTTTCATTGTACGCACATTTTAATGTTGTGGCTACATTGCTGCATAATTAATTATTAATTATTTGCGTTTCTTTTGCTACTACCGCTAGTTCATGTTAATATTTTCGTGATTGTATGGAGTGTTTCTAATTAACTGTCCTCCACTGTATGTAACTGCCTACACAATACCCGAGGTGTTTATTTTTTTACGAAGTCAACGGAAATTTTATTATAGCTTGCGCGGTAAGTAGATACCTACTAGACAAAAGGAAATAAATATGCAACGGTACCTTCACTGGCAGTGGTGGACAGTTAATCCTTACTATACATGACGTTAAGTACCTTAAAATGGGGTGAGAATGGACGACAAAGGGGTGACTAAATAACTGGTAACTAAACTGGTAGCTGTTAACTAAATAACATACTTTTATTACAAATGGAGCTATAGTATATTATAGGAGCTATAGTATTTGTAATCCCAAAGTGGCGATACTACAATGTACCTAACTCGACTTAGTATTATAACATTCTATTAAACCCCAACAACAGAAAGAGGCAAGATAATTCTACTGTTAAAATCACGAAATGGATTTAGTTAAAAATATAAAATTACCAAAATGCTAAAGACCGATCTTTATCATATTGGTAATTTTATATTTTAACTAAACATTTATTCAGAACACAAAGTATAACCTTTTTTTTGTCAAAGTTTGAATGTCATTTGTATCCTTACTTACTCCGTTTTACAGTGCTTATAGAAAATGCAACTCTATGAAACGATGTAGAGTAAAAGTAAAACTAAACGCGTCACAGGACACATGTAATCAAATACAAACCTTTATTGAATTATCAAGCCCAATACAAGCATATCCTCTTTGTTGGGTGTGAATAAACTAAGTTAGGTAGAGAGCCGTTGGAAGATTGCGGTGTAGTATCCAATTACCCTAGCCCCTGATTACGTTCAACAACAGAACCGTGTTTCAATAACCGGAGATATTCGAACGCTTTTTAATATTATCGATATAAGTAAAATGCATTAAAGCTGATGATTAGTAAAGTAGGCAAGAATGTATTCCTGGGAGTAATCATTGAACTAACTGCAATTGTTTTTAATTTTCAGTATTGACTCATTTAACGTTTAAATGCAGAAGTGGTATAAATTCATAATGAGTCGTAAAAGCATTCCATTTATTTGCGGTCGACCATTGTTAATAAAAGGTTCTCTGGTAGTAATGATGATCTGATGAAAATGAAGCATGCATGAAGCGCAAAAACGTCAGTTTAACATTTATGGAGATTGTAAAGATACTTACAGTTATTAGTCAATAAGAACCCTGTGGATACACCCAACAAGACTAGAAAAAACAGCAACAAGAGGATTATTAATGCCGGTCTACAGTAATGTATCCAGCAATAGTCCTCGGAGTTGGCAGCCGGCGCACTGGAAGTCCAAGCACAGCACTTGCCACAAGTATTGTCATGTCCCGTCGCCCGCACTACGGCACTGTTGCCCTGCTGGTTTACTATCACACCTTGCACTGGAGCCTCGCTCCCTTGTCCGTACGCAGCGTTCTTCTCAGACAACCGAGCAAACCCAGAGCTATCGTCGTCTTGGGGGTTCCCGTACACCCCGTACGACGCTACCATATCAACTCCTGATAACGACCTCGTCGTCTCCGTCCTCGCTCCGTCCTGAACGACATTATTGTCTATACTTGGCCAACATTCACATGAGCAACGATCCTCTTTTCTCCTCTGCCGCGCTTGCGTGGCGTCCGCTCTTCTGATGGGCATAACATCAACTTTCTTCTCTTCTTCTTTCTTAATGTTGGCATCTTGAGGAGTACTATCATGATTTATTTCGTAACTAGGTTGCAAACTTTTATGATTCTCTATATACCAATGCCTTTCTTCGGCTCTAAGAGTGGTATCGTTGTTGCCTTCGTACACATCGGCGTAGTTTGAGAGTGGATGCGAGGACGGGCTATAGAGCGGGCCGGCCGCGAGCTGCCCGTAGCCTCGCTCGTACTGGGGCGGCCGGTTGGAGCTCGGGTAGTAAGTAGTGGATGAAGGCACGGTGTATTCGTAGCCCGGCCTGTTCATCTTTATCGGTGAACCGCCTCATTTGAGCTTATTTTTTACGACAAAAAACATCATTACGGCTGTGGGAATAGAAACAACTTCCCGTCAAATAATGATGCTATTTACGCTTAAGTAAAGTTATTTCAAAGTTTGTTTCGTTCAAAACAATGTACGTGTGCTCAATACGTCATGCGTGAACCGTAACGCGTCGAGAGGGTAAATGTAAGTTAGTGGATAAACTTCGTTGATTTCGTTACGTGTTACATTCGCAAGCGGAAAGTTATAGAGTAGAATACACATCTGTTTATCTCAATTACCTCTCTTGTTCGACGGCGGTATTTATCTTTTGTGTTACGACAAGCGCCGCCGCCCGCGTGCGCAGGAAGGTAGACAAAGAAGTAGCGGCGTGGGTAAATAAACTTGCGTAACTTAAATTAACCGTTCTTATTTTCCTGATTTTGACACGTGAAAGTTATATAACTTCATTAAGGAACAGTGGAATACGAAAGACAAAGGGTTACGTATCAAGTAAACTTTTCGATCCAATAATTGTCTTAATTTACTTCATAGCATGTGAGTAGCTCTTCCGTAATTAACTTTTGATGTTTAATGCCCGTGTTGCGTGGTGCTCAGTGAAATTGCTCCTGGTTCTTCTTAATTAATTGCCACAACGGGTACCGAAACACCTCGCCAAATTATGTTTTTATAATTAAAGAATTATAAATACTTATTACCTTCTAATGAAACCATATCAAAAATCGTTTCTTTTTGTTTGAACTAAATTCATTTCAATCAGCTCTGTTAATTAATTAGCAGATATGGATGAACATGATTTCAATTATAGGTATACCTACAATATACATCTTATACCGTTACCTGATGTATGATGTTACTGTTAGTTGACTATTGGATAGTGGGTAGGTACGTAAACACACTCTTGACGTAGACGTCATGTTGACTCTTGTTGATCGAGCAATAATAATAACAATATTGGCTATTAACACAATTGTTTTGTACATACCATTATTCTACTTCACAATGTTTAGTTTTGAGCAAATTAATAGTACCACCACACAAAAGGTACTGTTTCAGTAAACCGGATTTATAGTAACTGTACACCAACCAAAATCACGCAGAGATTAGTACCCGTAGTATCGAAGTTCAAAGTTTGGATTAACAAAAGAGCGTTGACCTTTCCCGTGATCTGCCGTTAATCCCTGCTATAAATAGGGTAATCCGTTTGAAGTTCCCAATCCGTTCCAATTAATCAAATTAAAAACAAACAAAAGCTATTACCACAAGTTGGCGGACAGTTCGGCTCGTGACGGAGCCCCTTATTTGAAATCTGGCTGAAGGCACGGTTTTGCAGGAGCCCGATGTAGCATCGAGGGAAACAATAGAATCGTATCTTTTATAGTATAATAGAATCATACCGCCTGCAGCGAGTCAACCACCGTAGACTATGCTGAAGGATAGTTTTCGAAACTGACCGGACGAGTACTTATTGATTATTTAGTTACAACTTTCAAGAACTAAAGGTAAATTTACACAGGGTTAATTAGGGGTCGTGGAGTAAGAAAGAAGCAATTCATTTATTTTCCCCAAATTATCGTTCCATTTCGTATGCGACTTATAAGCTCATAGTACCAGAGCCCACGACCAAACCCATGTCTCATAGCAATACGGCAAAAACCCTATAAAATCGTTAGATTGTATGATACTGAACCCGACTAGGTGTGTAGTAACGGTCGAAAGTGTAGCAACTGCGTGGGAGGCCATTTCTGCTGTGTCAAAAAAAAAGGCAGTCGGTATTATAGCAATACGTCTGATAGTGAAAACGTGCATAGATTTTATAATTGTATTACGAAAAAGTTTGTTTTCAGATATTTTGCGCGTAGCATATAGCCTGAGCGCATTTTTGAAAATGTCAACAAATTTAGTCGACCTGTATCATAGCAATACGGATATTTTTTTTTTTTTAACTTTTCGTATTGCTGCCAGGATTACCAAAAACCTGTTTTCAGACAATTTAAGTGTAGCATATACTCCCAAAAACGAAAAAAATTTGGTCAAATCAAACGCTACACGGAAAATGTCTGATATTGGTATTTTCGAGTTCAGGATAATCGTATCTATCGATTTGATGCGGTTTTGGCCGTATTGCTATGAGACAAAAATTTTGGTCGTGGGCTCTGGTACTATCAGCAAAACATAAAAAAGGGATAATTTTAAATCATAGCCACCCCCCTGCTGTTATTTTGAATATTTGGTACCTTTATTTACTTTGAATCGCAGTGATATTTGCTCATAAATTATTAAAAGAGTTCTTATTGGATAGGTCAGGGTGACCACGCATTTTAAGTTACTAAACCTGTTTTATTTAAAACACGTTAATAGTAAACCATCTCTGTTTCAATTCAATTAAAAAAATATACAGTTAACATTGCAATTGTTTATTGAGTCGCAAAAAAAAATTATAAAGACCACGACCAAGAAATCACCCTTTATTTCTGATCCAGAAGAGCTTTCGCTAAACCACAATTTCTCTGTCGTTCAAGAAGATCAGTTTCCTAACTGTCTAAATGACATCAAATGACCCTTCTACAAAATCAGTGTTTTCTTTTCCAAGTAGAGTCCTGGAAGTACTAAAAGCGTCCCAAATAATTAATTAGGACTGGATTACTCCGATATTGGGCGACTAGGCTAGCTCCCGACGATGAAACTTTTTTTCTTTTATCAGCCTGATTGATTTCGGAGTTTTATAAAAATGCCTGAGCCACATCGCGCCGGCAAGTTGACAGCTAATCCGCCGGGCTTTACGAACCAGCCATTTTATTAACGACTTGCCAAATATCAACTTTTTACAAAGCATCAAAATTTTACAAATGGGGGTTAACCGTCATAACTTAAGTTGCTTTTTTGAAAATGGCCAGTAACAACGAGTGAGATGGCTGGGTATTATATTTTTTATTTTATAAAAGAGATATAAACTTTAATTAAACTCATAATTAATTAATTAACAAATCGCAAAAACAAATTAGGTACTTTTTTTTGTGCGTTGTAATTGTATTTTGATTTACATACTTTGATTAACTCTAATAATCGTTATACATTATTTTAATTGTTAAAAACAAATATTTGTGAAGACATTGTGAACTTTTGGAATAATTAAATTCACCCAATAATTCCCGCTCTCAAAGGTCTTAATCAAAAACGTCTCAACAGAACTTATCTCAGTATTAAAGTATTATTTACGGGAAATCTTTGAGGAGTTTAATTTAATTGATCGAAGTTTACTGGCTTTTAAACAAGAGTGATTAGCTGAAGTTTTACATGGATACTTATGATGTTTTTGGCTACGGTTTCTTTGCAGTTTGTTAAATTTTACCCCATCGTCACTGTCCTTCCTTTATCATGTTCCACTACTAATCTAACCTAAGTTCTAGGTATTCCAGAGTATGTCTCACCGCAACCGTCAAGAGCAACAAAGGAAATGTCACGTGGGTGGCATTTCTGCTCAGTAATAAATGAGGTCATCTGAAGTTGCCTAAGGGTCAATTCACACCAGAAGAGCAGCGCAGCGCGGCGAAGCGCAGCGACCCGCTCCGTGGAATGAGAATTTCAACTTTATTTTCATTACAATAAGACTTATTATCGCATGAGAAACTCTAACGATGCGGGCGCATGCCCGCGTATTCATGGTAATAACAACGCATTCCATAAACGAAGCCGCGCGACCGCGCGAGCCTTCGCTGGAATGCCCGAGGATGCTCGAGCAGTCGCGACGGCCGCTGTCAATACATATGACAATATGTCAATAATTATGTAAATTCCAGCGATGTCCCGCGCATTCCAGCGACATCTCGAGCAGTCGCGGGAATCCGCGCGCATTCTCCACGGAGCAGGTCGCTCCGCTGCGCCGCGCTGCGCCGCGCCGCGCTGCTCTTTTGGTGGGAATTGACCCTAACGCGTCCCGGCCAGTACAACGACCCTTCGGAATTAAGTTTATCTTGATATAAATCAGGCACTAAACTTGTTTCTTAGCTCATAGATTATTAAGTTTAGTATGAAATTAGATTCGAACAGATAACTTAGAAAATTTAACAATTAAGACTGTAGTGTGCTGTTCTCTTAAAGTTGCGTTTTGACAATAGTCATAAAAAAACGCCTGTTAAAAAAAGTAAGTAACTAACTAAACATTTTATCATACAAAAATAGACAAAGTAAAGAAATTTGAAAAACAAGGCGTTGTGGTACAAAGAACATCCTGAACGAATTAATTGAAGAATTTACTTCATGAATGCAAACGTTCATGAAAAAAAAGATAATTCGCCGAATGATTCATCTTACCCCATAAATTCTTAGGGAGTATTACCCACCCATATTATCACTTATTCTCACCACTAAGCTTTGACACGTTCACGCGTGAAATATAAGTAAGTGCTCTCAGAGAGCTTGAAATTCACCAGCGTTTTAGTGTGATGACTGTAACTGTATGTGGGTAAAGTCGCGGTTAAGATATTATTATGTGGGTGATTTGTTTTTGATACAGTTATTAAAGACTTTGATGAAGCACAAAGGTTGAATTGTAAACAGCAAGATAATTATGTCCTTTAAACGATATTAATCGACAAAGCAATTTAATTTAATTTTAAACCCGTGTCCCAGTTAATTAGAACTGAATGGAGTACAACATGGGAACGAGCCCTCTTTGAAGGCTGGTTGTTTTTGTCTTACTTGTATTCAAAACAAGTAAATTCTTGATATGTTCATACCAAAACTTTCCTATGAATTGAAGCTGTGCAATTTTTCTAGATAAACATTAAACTTGTAACGTAGGATAAAAGATACCTAATATGTGAGCAAGATGTACGGTCGAATAGCAAAAAAATATGTACCATTTTTTTATTGTCGCAACATTATTACGATTATCTTATAGATACCTTATTAGGCTTTGTAGGAACATGTCATTAGCGTTTAGCCTGGAGATAACAAAAAACTTTGGGAATAGGTAGGTTTGCTTTATACATTTGGTTTTTATCACAATATCGAAAGGCTGTACATATTGGCTGTATATAGGTACGTACGCGACAACTAACGAGACTTGCGTACAAGACGTAAAGTAGGTAAAACACAGGGTGCCATGACTGAAAAGCGATGAAACATTTGTTTCCCACAAGGTCAATAAAGAAAATTTTTCAGGAAATATTTTACAGGGGTTTTTAGACGCATATACCCGACCACTGGTTAAAATATTTACGATCAATTTCCGGCCCCCCTTTATATTTTTTATTTAATAATATCAAAATCGTGTAAATGGTACAAATATTTGTACCGAAATCTTGCTTTAGTAACATATAGAAGGGCTAATCTGTTCTGTTAAAATTGGATTTTGCGTATTATCATCTACTGTTGTTTGTTAATTTACCAACTAAATTAGACTCATTTTAGGAACAAAAAAAATTGGGCGACGGCTTCCGTTCAGAAGGAACGGTACAATTCCGATAAAGCACGTAATTTCCTGCGGGGAGTTTATCAGTCCGAGTATTAGGCATGTTTGCTATTTTCCGAATGTTTCCATTTTTGCTTTGGTGGACTGCTCCTTTTATTTTCATTTGCGCAACTTTTCATGTGAATTTGTGTGTGAATATCCAATTTAGTCGCAGTGAGTCGTGGCAGCAGTTCGGTTATTTTAAGTATTATTTATTAGTGAAAGAGTCCTAAAATAACCGGCCAAGTGCGAGTTACTCGCACTCGTAGGGGTTCCGCACCAAAACGACAAAAAATAAAATTTGCTGTTGGAGAGACCACATTAAATATTTATTTAGTTTTATTTTATTTCTAGTATTAGTTGTTAGGCATAACGGCAACAGAAATACCTACATCATCTTTGAAAATTTTAACTGTCTAACTATCACCGTTCTTGAGTGAGATACAGTCTGGTGACAGCGAAGTCTCAGTAATGTGTAGTTTCCCGTTTTTATCCTTTGGGTACGGAACCTTAAAAAATAAGAAGCGGCGTTGATTTCTTGCTACAAAAATAGCAAGTAACCAAAAAATATGGTTTTAAAGTCTAGTTATCTACCAGAAAAATACAAAAACTAACAAATAATCAAAAGCGACGTGTACCTAATACTGCAGCCAATCGTATGAAATGTGAGTAGGTATTATTATGAATTTGTCTCGACCTTACGTACACACTTATAGGTATTTTTAACATTCGTAACTTTGGAGCCAACTTACATTAAGATATTTATCGTCAAAGTTTGGAAGTCATTGGCTTGTAATAAAAAGTGTGCCAAGTTATATTTCAAACCGCAAAGTCGGGGAGACTTTTCGTATTTATCAAAAAAAGTGCACTACTGTAATTTTTGTTTCTAATTTGCAAACATTGTAAAGTTACGCCTAAAACCATGATAACAAGAGTATGTAAAACACACACAACCTTTACTTTGAACACCATAACATGTCCCTAAGGTTTATGGAAATATTTTGCTTTGAACCTTTAATTTAGAACATATATCTACCAGCGTAATAATGGCGGTACGTAGGGGAAGTAAGCAAAAATACCGTTCCCTTTTATCTGAAGTTCACAGTGTCAGCATTCGGGTGGCGGCGGTTAGTCAACAGTACTGAAACGTACCGCTAAGGTATTTTTTCTCTAGCTTCTATATTAAGTAGAATTTCTGGTTTTATGTTTTTAGAATACATTGCGAGTTCAGTTTGTTATATAACTTGATTTAGTTTATTGTATAAATATTTAAGCGTATGTGGAAAAGAAAAAATGGTGTATTAAAATAATCCTAATTACAACAAAAAATCAAAACAGAGTACAGATTTGCATCAAGGCAAAACAAGGGGTTTACATGTTGACGCCTTATAACATACAAAAAATTATAACCTGTTTGTCTGAATATTTATTTTTATTGCTATCTTTAATAAACTACCCGAATTTTAAACCGTCAACATGTTTCATTTTAATAATTTATTAATTAATAATGAAAGTTCGAGCACCGCATAAAGCGATGCGTCTGCCGCCGCCTAGAATGCAATACTAGGAAGGACGAACAAATCAAATAAATTGCGCCCAGAGGGCTACCACTTCCCAGTAAGTCCCATAACCTTTATTATATTTATAAACGAAGCGAGCTGCAGACAGCACTTAGAGGAAGAATCGAAAAAAGCGTGATGAGCGGATGCTTTTACTTTGACGTTAAAATGGAAGTTTCTGTAGCTTTGACACAGACGGAATCACTTGGATACTTCTATCAAGATTCGTTTTGCCGGCGTCAAAACCAAGGGCGACCTGCCACCGTATTTTAATTGAATTTGTAAAAGGCTTTATTTCCGTCTTATTGCTAGTAGAATTTGTTTTAAATTAAAGTTAATAGGTTTTGGTCACGTTTATTTAGGAAATTTCGGAGCTGAGTTATAGCGCCTGACCGCTCGTAAATCGGCCAAGAAAAAGTAGTTTTTTTTGTAATAGCTTGTTTTGTTTATTCCTAGATAGTTTCCATTATATATAAAATGATTAAGCCAGTAACACGTCTAAAACCGCGATTTGCGGCTTCATGTAGCGGTTGTAGTAAGTCTGGAACCGACAGATCTAGTAATTGAATTTCAAACTTCATTATGAAACGAAACTTTCCCGGAAAGTGCGCAGCGTATTGTTTCAAGCAATAAATGCAGTGAGCGAGCCGTAGTAACCGCACAGTTTCGACAAGCAAAATGTGCAGCCGGTGTAAATTATGTAGTTACCCGGATTTAATCCGTATACGACCGTTTGTTAGAGTAATTAACCTAAAAAAATACTTTCGTAAAATAGCATCATTATTCCGACCTAATCATGTTTGCTGCATACTTTTGTAGCAACACATAGTTACGTTCTAATCATCGAAAGTAGGTGACAAACCACGTCAGGCGTCGAGCCAGTGCACCCATATAAACGGTACGACCGCTTTCAGCACATAGGTACATAACACATCCATGCAGCACTGAACACATATTTAGGCCTGTGCGATTCCGAGTCAGTCATATTTCAGGCAGGTCAATTCTAAATGTAAACAGTCCGTTGTGAGGGATGCGCGATCGCGGCGGCGGCGGCGAGCGGGCGGCGCGGACGTGGGGCTGCCCGAAGCGCGCGAAGCCGACTGGCGCCTCGCTCGCTTCGCTCCGGCCCCGCCCGCCTCGCCTCCTCTGTCACCGCCACTCTTACCCAAATCCAGACGACTTTTCATTAATGTTGTTATCGGTGTAAAACTTTGGCCAAGTCAAACTTGGAAACTAGGTACGGCTTTAATTAACTGCCCGTAAAATAACGCAAATAATTTACTTAAAGGCTTCCAGCGTCTCATGAAAGCCTTTTTGGGCTTTTCAATCAATAACATCGATGACAGTTTAAGTCATTTTATGTTATAGAATAATGGAGCGTCAGAAACCATTTCTAATAAATGTCAATTAACTTTTAATTATTCATAACGTGCGTTCGAAATAAAATTGTCGGCGTAGCTGCTACGCCGTCGTAGCAGTGGCTCTACGAAACAACTATTTGCCACGGAGAGTATAAAATACATTCCCGTCCAGTTAAAAGTAAACATAATATAATTTGTAAGAATATTTGCGTTTTTTCTAATACCTTCTTACAAAAATCTAATAATATATGATATGATATGATATGATATCTTTATTTCAATTTGAAAATTACATTAATATTAGATTTTTCTAAACATAACAAATTCACAAAAAGATCGTCAAATATGTATATAACAAAAACAAATAAAATGAGTTCTATAAATCAAATGTCAAAATAATTTCAAAGAATGGTCCAATCATGTAAAAAATAAAAGTAAAACAAAATGTCAAAAATAATTAATAAAAAAAAGCAAAAAGTAAAAAACTTCGAATCACACAATGTGATAAAGTCATTATGAATGCATACATATAAATTGATAATAATAATGTCAAAATTAAAAACAATATTGTAAAATACAATGTCAATAATAAAAATAACAATTCTAAATAAAATGTTCATCAAAGTTACAACCAGTAAACATGTTTTACCTTACTTAAACGTACACCATATCTCATTGATTGAAAGGGCACAAATTGCAAGAATTATTGATATCGCGGCAGACTCATACAAAAAGTTTATAAAGAGGAAGTGGAGCGAACAAACTTTTATGCCCGGGACGCGACGCGAACGCGAACGTTACTTATCTGCCGCCGCGCGCTGACAGCTGCAGATGAAAAATTGAAATTGTGTGAGATAAAACTACCTAACTGCAGCGGCCGAACAATGTGGCGGCAACAACGCTTTATTTTTAATCTGAATTTACATAATGTTTTCGTTGGCAACTCCGAGGTGGCTGACTCGCGATATTGTACGTTCTTGGCACTGTTGCGTAATGTTCGGCTGTTTAGACAAACGTTAATGCAATTTGGCGTTTTGTTACGGGTTGAATAATATGGGTTTAAGGCGTTTTTACTAAAAACTATTTTACTTAGCATTCTTTTGGTTGGTTTTGAATCAATAATTCTAAACTACTGACTAAATTAATTTAAGAAATTCGTTAATATAGATAGGTAGATAGGTACGTCGCTTCTGTATTCCCTAATAGGGTAAGTAGAACACACGAAACGTTATGTTAAATAGTCAAAATTATGACTATTTCTCGTTTTGTAGCCACATTTAGCACATTTTCAGTTATTAAATGGTCGGTTTGGTTATTACTTCATATATTAAGGCTTTAAATTTAACTTTCAGTTTACAATGAAATGTAATAACCAGGTTGTATTTAAAATAGAATGATGCGATTTAAAATCCAGTTATAAACCTATCGAAATTCCTTTAAACATGAATGTATAGTTACAAAAAAGTACTAAATATCCAAACACCTTCATTAACGGTTGACCGAAACAACGCGCGGGAATTCCAGACCACAACAACGATCCCGAAGTAAGCCGAAAGTCAATATGTAAATACGAGTGTTTCCGCTTCCTATAACAATTCAGTACGGTCGATGGAAGTTGAATAGTGACATAGAAGCAGAGCTGTAACATGCAATAATAACGAACCGTCGAAAACGTCAAGCCGTGACCCTTCTCTATTTATGGACCGCCTCCGCCGTCGAGGGCGCCACGTGAAAAGTCTCGCGTAAATCAAAGTCATAAATTCTCCTATCGTGAATGAACATTTCTCTTTCGCGCGGACGTCTGTGCCTGAATGGATAACGTCGACCCACCCTCGCAGGATCACCTCTACCGAGTCATTTGCTTTTGTTCGCGGGGCAATTAATAACGGACAGAAGGGCGTTTTCGAACCGCAGCTCCATTCCATATCGCTGAGATCTAGGGAGGCGCACGACTAGCTATGCTATTTGGTACTCTATCGATCATATTAATTTAATAAACTGCACATGTGAAATGGCTTGAAGCGGGACTCCATCATCTGTTAGAGCCGTTTGTTCGTGAAAGGTCGTATACTTTATTAATTTCAACGCTGCGCTCCATTTCTAATATGACTGGAACACACCTATTATTTACTGTACGAAAGAGCTTATAAACTTTTATGCAATATCGGGAAGTATATATTTTATTCTCCATCCTTTATGTGTTCCAGTGACTGTTTTTAAGCTCTTTTGTTTGTAGGCCGTACGTCCCTGTATCCGTGTGGTGTCGGGTTTAGAGTACAACCTCTCCATTTTTTCCGTGGATGCCGCAAAAGGCCAATGAAGAAATATATAATGCATGGTATATTATAGGCGACAGGCTAGCAACCCCTCACTATAGTATATTTCAACTCAAAACCTTAACGTAATGCTAGAAGTGGGTACTGGACGTGAAATAGTCATAGTTGTGTCTATGTAGCGTTTCGTATGCTCTTTGTACCCTATTTGTGAATACAGGCGTGATTTGTGCCGTGTGGTGCCGGGTTAGAATAGCACCTCCCCCTTTCTTCCCGTGGGTGTCGTAAGAGTCGACTCTGGGAAAGGGTTTGTGTATTGTGGGCGATGGGCTAGCAACCTGTCACTGCAATGTCACGTTTAACCATCTGGTTACCCTGAAATCGCTGAACGTGGCACTGGATTTTTGAATTCATGTGCTCTGCCTACCCCTCTTGGGAATACAGGCGGAGGATATGTATGATGTATGTATATGCGTGATTTGTGTGCAGCAACTTGTACCTATTAACATAAAACTTAAAAGATAAGCTATAAATGACTACGAAACGTGAAGTGATTTTGTCTATCTGCCAAACCCATTTGGGAATACAGGCGTGGTGTATGTATGTAAGTTTGTTTGTTTGTTTTTTAATGTAATAACAATAAAAATGTTTCATTGAGTGTTTCGTTTTTTTTTTTTAATTTCTCGTCCTAAGTAAATTTCGATGAAAAGAGAGTGTGTTAAGGCAATTCGGTCCAGAGCGCCCTTGAAGAATGTATACCGACCAAATCGGCGATGTTCTGAAAAGAGGCCAAATTAAAAGTACCCGAAACCGTCCGGTATTTCTGACGAGTGGGATAAATGTCAATGAACTAAGAGAAGTTTGCCAGTGTAGATACGAATGAAAATGAAAATGAAATGAAAATGAGATGTAAAAAAACCCCAAAATTTTGATTATATAATATGTCCCTAATGGATTGATGTAGCAGTTAAAAAACTTCCCCAAATTCACCGGTAATTTTTCTTTTATAAAGAACGTATAATTTTCGTGTGACAAACAATCTGTTAAAAGTTTACCAACAGTCCAGTACCGCATATATTTCGGCTACCGACCGGTACAGATTGATGACTTCGCACACATTTCTAAATTTACTTTATGTCGCTTTTATGATAGATACATTCTGTTTGATATTCACAAGCGAAGCTGTCTGAAATAATTGGTAGTTAGTTTGGGTTTAACGAGTCAGCTTGCAAACTTGTAACTAAATGTTTAACAATAAAACATAGGACCGTGTGAATTAAAGTTGCGTGTATACCTACAGACTGCTGTGTACATGTCACCGGAAAATAACAACATCCATTATAAATCCGTTACGAAAAAAATTTAGGAAATTTATAAACTTCTGTAAGATTCTAAGCGAGAGACAAACTATTATTTTACGGCCACATTTTCGTTAAATAATCATATTGGGTTAGGTTATGTTACATTATATTATGTTAGTTTAGGTCAGATTAGGTTTAGTTGTATTAGATTAGATTAGGTTAGTTTAAAATCATTATACAGAGAAGCCTCATAAATGCGTATAAATGCATTTGTGTGCCTCATAAATGCATCTGCGGTTCCATGGTGGAGGCGAATGGCCACCACGCTTTAAGTTGCTCTCGCTGTTCGGGACGTTTTCCGCGCCACCACGCCCTAAACGATATTGTGAGGAGGGCTTTGATTTCGGCCAACATCCTTTGCGTTCTGGAGCCCCCGGGTCTTTGTCGCACCGACGGTAAGAGGCCGGACGGCTTAACTTTGGTGCCGTGGCAGAGGGGAAAGTGCCTATTGTGGGACGCTACGTGCGTCAGCACCTACGCCGCCTCGCACCTTAGCCGAACGGTTCTCGCTGCGGGTGCAGCGGCAGATTTTGCTGCGCTTAAGAAGCGCGCAAAGTATTCGGAGTTAGGTAGCAATTACTTTTTTGTACCTCTGGCGTTTGAGGCTTCGGGGTGTTGGGGATCGGACGCTGTCGACTTCGTGCGGGAAGTGGGGAGCAGATTAAGGGAGAGAGGATCAGATGCTCGCGCGGGTTCGTACCTGGTGCAAAGGTTGTCAATCGCCATTCAGCGAGGTAACGCGGCCAGTGTTATGGGTACCTTTGCGCCAGGGGCAGCTCGTGGGGGCATTGTCGACTAGCTTAAGTTTAGGCTTAAATTTATTTTTATATATTATTTTTTTTGTATTTGACATTATTTGTATTTGACATATTTTCTTTGATACAGAGAAGGGATACTAAGTCCGATATTTAAATACCCACTTAACTTCACACTTCTCCGCGGATAAAACAGTTTCGTAGCGCGGCATTACACAAATCTTTCAAGCACCGTTCCCACTTTTCCTGTGACATTAGGCTCCGGACAAACATTGGATAAGTTTCTTATTGTTGTTTACGGGGAACTTGGAACTAACTAGGAGCAATTCACCTCATAAATTTCCTTGTAATAACAGCTCACAGTTTCCCCAGACGCTTGTAAGAGGACCGCAATAAGCTACGGCTATGCTAAAGGCGCATCTACACTTTTGGTTTTGAGTTTCAACTTGATCTTAATAACGAACCTCAACATATTTTCAAGATGGCGTGTTTAGACCCAGTCCCTTTTTCACACGAACGCTGTTAATAGGTACTTAACTTACTTCAATGGAATATCATTATGTCAATTTACTGTTTTTGCTGACAATAAGACTTCGTGCAAGGTACGTTGATTTTGGTACATCCGCGATCATCATCTTATTTCACTTTCGTATTCAAAGCTTGTCATTGTGGAGATCCTTGGGGGAGGCCTATGTCCAGCTCAGGATAACTCAAAGCTGGTTTTAAATAGATATATATAAGTATTTCACTGTTTTTAGTCGCCACAATCACGAACTGCTACCTAATACACCCATAATTAAGAATACCTTATACTCATCTCTGTCCGATTAAAGTAACCGTAAATGCCTTTTTTTTTATTTGTCCGTTAGGACAGGCTGAGGTCAGGGACCATAACGTCTCGTCTTCAGCAGTAAATGAATTTTAACCCACAAGCGGAGAACAATATAAATGTCCTGCCACATCGTTCATTACTTAAAAATACTGGCCAGTACTGGCCGAATTGGCACCGTGTGGCAGCACCCTTGCAGGCCGGAGTATAGGCGCCGTGCGTTGTTCACATGTTTCCTAAGCCCTGAACGTAAACCTTTACGGCAGCGATTAACACCACGTGACGACGCCGGCCGATCGTCGCGGACCTTCGCCTAACCGGGATGGCTTAATATCCTAGTGGTTGAACTTTCATATTAAAAACTAAGTACGGTTAGTTTGGCGAACTTTAACATGGAAACGAGAACCTACCTCATAGTAAAATAAAACAGATACAGTTACGTTTTATATAGATATTAACTCTGTCGAAAAGAGAGAGAAGCTCTAAGAATCAGTTTAATTCACGCGAAAAAACAGCAAGGTACACTTTTACCCACTGCTGTGGTGCATTGCTTTCGGTGATGAGTCATGAATTGGCGCGAAACATGTTGGCTCAATCTCAATTAAAAACGTGATTGTATCCGTTTTATTTCACGACGACGAAGATAGAACCTACATGTATGTGATCTGTTCGTAGTTTTGAAACGATCTACTCACTGATTGATTGAATCAGGGGCGGTTGTCATTAAGTACAATAACAATGTAACTAGATCCGGTCAGTTGTATGTTAATTAATCCATTGATAGCCTGTCACAGTTAACTAACTACACATTAAGTTAACTTGTTTATTATTGTGTACTAACTAGTAATATCAAAACATTCACAGTATACTTCTTGTATTACATACATACATCACGCCTGTATTCCCTAATAGTGTAGGCAGAGCGTACGAAATGCTACATAGACAAAACCATGCCTATTTCACTATTCATACCCACTTTTAGGATAATTTAGGTTTAAAACATATGGAAGAGGTAAAGAAGTGACACACTGCTAGCCTGTCGGCAAAAATATACCTTAACCTAATTCCTTAGTCGCCTCTTACGACATCAGCGAAAGAAATGGAAAGGTGTTATTCTATACCCACACGAAAAATCCTCTATTATATTTCAGAATTGATATTATCCACCAATGCTTCCGTGCATGACCATAAAAAATACCCGGGATTTGTTTGAAAGGCCCTTATACGTATGTATGGCCACTAAACAGAAGAAACGCATTAGATAACTTGGCATCTTTGATAAAGGAAAATACGTTTTTCTATATCACGTCAACGCCAAATTTATTCTTAAATAAATTTATTAGGGTACGGAGTCTGAAATGGATCTCGCCTAAGCCCTTCTGTCAATGTTTAGATAAGTGTCCTGATAACAGCTTTAGCAAGGGCGCCGATCGCTGAAAGTCCATCCATTCCTTTTTGTTTGCAAGAAAAAAGGTTTCGATGCTAATTGTGTTTAGACTATACGATATCTGCTATAAGTATTTTTTCAGGATACTAGACACAATAATTTGAGGGTAGCAAGTGTATGTATACACATACCATGTAGGATTTTTATTTTTGTAATCTAAAACTTTTATTGTCAAGTTGTCTATGGGAGTAGAGAGAGTGGATGATTCGGTATGTAATGGCGTCATGCATGATTGTTCAGTTGTATCTCCATTTAATTTAAAATGGTTAAAAGTCACTTGTGGGGTTTCATCGTTAAGTCTTACATCACGCCATTACCTAATGGGGTAGGCAGAGCACACGAAACATCACTTAGTCAAAACCATGACTTCACGTGTCAGACCTACATTTAGCAATTGTAGGTTTAAACATAGACGGAAGTAGTACAATAGACATGCGCTAGCCTGTGGCCTAAATCATTCCTAAACCTCCTTAGGGTCAATTCACACCAGAAGAGCAGCGCAGCGCGGCGAAGCGCAGCGACCCGCTCCGTGGAATGAGAATTTCAACTTTAT
>BHDV01007456.1:103458-128371 GCA_005406045.1 Adoxophyes honmai
CGTTGTTATTACCATGGATACGCGGGCATGCGCCCGCATCGTTAGAGTTTCTCATGCGATAATAAGTCTTATTGTAATGAAAATCAGGTTGAAATTCTCATTCCACGGAGCGGGTCGCTGCGCTTCGCCGCGCTGCGCTGCTCTTCTGGTGTGAATTGACCCTTAGTCGCCTCTTACGACTTCCACTGAAGAAATAGAGAAGGGATGGATATACGTCTTACGAAATAACGAAAATAAGGATACAAATCTCTTTTGTTCATCAAAATAGCTGTTGGTGAACCCATTTTAATCAAGCTCGCGAGCAGCGCCTCGGGAATAAGTTTAAAATTGAACGGGCGAAAAATAAAACGGATGAGCATCGCGCTCTCTCCGATCGCGTTTACGAGACAATGACGTTTGATTGTTTCTGTTAGATACGAATTATTGCCTCACTCGCGATAGTCACACTTAAACCAGCGTTTTATGACGCTATTTACAGGACAGCGATAGCGCGACTTTGTATATGGGTTTATATTAAGTGACATGTATTCTTTACGCAAACTTCAAGTTCAACTTCAACTCTATGAAGTAATTGAAGTCATGCATATCCAATCCATACATATACTATTATTATAAAGAAGAAATGTATGTCTGTCAGGTTAAGAAAACACTTCTCTATTTCTTCTAAGGATGTTGTAAGAGGTGACGAAAGAAATTAAGGTGAGTTTAAGCGACAGACTAGCAAACTGTCACTATTATATCTCTATCATCTGTGTTCTCATTTTGTGCAAAAGAGGCTACGAAAAGTAGAATGGCTATGTCTCTGACTACTTAACGTTTTTTGTGCTCTTCCCATCCTTTTTAACATAACAAACAACAGGCGTGAAGTTTGTGCTTGTGAAAAATTTGTATTTTTGCTTATTTGCAACGATTAAGTAAAAAAGTATTTAGACCGACTTAAAAAAAAACTTTGAGTACCTATTGGAATGCTACGTTATCCATGGTTAACTTAATCCAAAAACATGTGGGACCGGGGCTCTCTGCCAGTTAATTATTGTCACACAAGGCATGCGAGTTTTTGGACCCGTTCATTGGTAGTTTAGAAAACCGTAGTAGAAAGAATCATGACTAAAATATTTACAAAATACATACATACAGTCACGCCTCTTTCCCACAGGGTAAGGCAGATACCACTTTGTTCCACTTGCTATGATTCTGGCATACTTCTTTTACTTCATCCACATTCATTAGTCTTTTCATACATGCTCGTCGATTTCGCGTACTCTTGACCTGACCTGTTTCTAAAACATCCGCGATTTGGTCATGGAACGTCCGTCTAGGTCTTCCCCTCCCAACACACCCATTCACACTTCCCGTATAAATCTGTTTAGTCAATCTTCTTTCATCTATCCTCTCTATTATGACCATTACTAAATAGGATGCCAAAAACACGAAGGATTTTTTTCTAATTTAGAAACTCGTGTCACACGTCAAGATTGTTTTCCTGAACAAGATAAAGAAGCTAAACAAGCCCGTTGTTGCGAAGTGTGTGGCAAAACATGTTATAAATTACGACTACCTTTTTTAAACTTCTTTGCGAACACGGAACATGTACGTGAGTTTCCAGTTTTTGCATAACTTGGGAACTTCCGAACGTGTGTGACACTTTCAAAAAGTCCCGTCCAGGTAGCGAACAAGAGCACAGAAAACAAACTGGAACTGAATATAAAGTTCGCACTAATTAGCAACTTTTATTGAAAAAGTCATAAGTCAACAGAGTTCTTGTTGGCAAATTAAATAGCTGGAAATCGCGACTGTTAAATTCATTATGAAGGCAAACTTTAACAAAATGTAAGGTTTTTTCTAGAATGATTTTAGAGTACTTTCAGTCAGCGTTTAATAGCTTGGATATCAAGGGTTTCAGGAGAATTAGACTGCAGATTTAAGATAAAATCGCTGAGCAACCAAAGCATATCAGAAAAAGAATCCAAGGTTTTAAAGTAGGTGTCCGTGTGAGAGGTCAGTACTTATCAGAGCTTTCAATATTTGAGCAACTGAAACAGATTTACAACAAACAATTATTTGTTTGTAATATTTCCTGTAAATTACTTGTAAACAATGCCTACATTAAATTTACAATTTTGGTCACAAGATGAGTAACATTTCACCACGACCACACAATAGTAAATATTTAATTCACATATTAGTAAAAAACAGCAGTCACGAATCCAACTCGTTAAAACTACCTAAACTTTTATGATGGGTACAGATCACTTTAAAACGCTTGTCGTTAACATTTTCCGGTCAATAGGGGTAGTCGGAATAAACGCGACAATATTGGAGACAGTATTTTAGTAAATAGGGGTGTCGGTGATCGCCGCAGAGCGCCACTTCTGTCCCCACAACTTAATTAGCTAACATGGCCAGCTCACGAACCCTCTACCTACTCGTAAATACTTTTTAAAAATACTATCACCTATATCTCAGAGAACCAAATTAATTTAAGAAAGTTTTCAATGTCAAAAATTAACACTTGCAGACTGGGTTTTTGGGTAGATTCTGAAGCAAAATACATATATACAGTCACGTTTGTATTCCCAAATTGGGTTGGCAGAGCACACAAAACGCTGCATAGACAAAACGATGACGATTTCAAGTTTTGTGGCCACTTCTAGTACAATATTTTTTTAGGCTTTAAGGTGACAGGTTGGTAGCCTGTCGCCTAAAATATAACTTAACCTATGTCCTTAGTCGCCTCTTACGACATTCACGGAGGAAATGGAGAGGTGTTATTCTAAACCCGATACCACACGGAAGCAAAATGACGGTGGATAAACAATTTATTAACGATGAGGATGTTAGTATTTTTATGTGTAAGAAAAGATACCCAAGAAAACGCATTATATTTTTTAAATATTGAACTTTGAGATTCATGAAATGTCTGGATTTTTGTTATAATTCTTTTCATTTCACGTACGAATTCGGTGTGAATATTTTTGTCGGTAACAAAAATGTACGAGAAAAGGCTTTTTGAATTTCCATTAGGTAAGTGGGCGGTCGAATAACGTAGGCTAACCTAAGTTATAGGAATTGCTTGCAATGCTTAGAATAATATAATGGCGTACTAGATCTGAAGCAAACTTATTGGACAAAGTGTATAATAAACCTAAAATGATTCGTTGTTTTTGTGGACTATCCTTATATTATTAGTACCTATTTGCCAATGTCTGTAACCAATTTATCTACTGTTTGAGTCTTCTATAGTAAAGAGTCGGATATTCTACCATCTTTCAATTCTTAGTTGGCCTAAATATATTAAACGCCAATTCAACCAAACATGAATATTTTTTTAAATCCTGGAATAAATCCCTCTTATCTGTTTTTTTCATGTGAAAAATTGATTTACTCGCGAGTAGTAACAAGTGACTTATTCCGAGACTAAAGTTTATTCGCGTTTGGTTGAACCTGCCATTTAAGAAATATTATGTAGTCTACATTATTTTAATGCCTAAAGTGAACTTAATGTCATCCATTAAAAAGTTAAACACCTACTGCGCTACGACGAGTGCGAAACTTAGGTGTCATTCAAATAAATAAAAATAAAGTTTAGTCTTGGAATAACTTGGAATGACTGGAACTAACTACTTACGAAATCAATTTTCCATGTGAAAAAAGTTGGTAAGAATGTCTTATTCAAAGACTTGTTTTTGTTTTAGGTTAGTGAAATCGATCTTTATAAAAGTACTTCAGTAAACTTAATGCAAAAAGATTATTATTGTGCTTACTGATTACTCGTAGGTGAACTAAATATTTAGTTGTGATTGTTTAGACCAATGTCTTAACGTTACTTAACAGGTTTTTCTATTTAAGAACGATATAAAAATTTGCATCAGTGTTTACATTTTTTTACTCGAGCTTAGTTTTATATCTCATTCATGCAACATTTTACATTTTATGGCAAATAACACACCCACTTACGGTGAGTTAAAAGATACACAAGTACCTCTTTTAAAAGCCGTTTTAACTCATTTTTACTGAAATCTGATATTTTATTACAACAACGAAAACCACTTATATCCCATAAACCTCTTTTACAGCCCTCGTTATTACATAATAACGTTCCGATTTAAACATTCTTAGCGCTCAATACAATATTCCGCGTGGGTAGATTGCGCCACACACCTTTACTTCAACAAATGGATTAGGGGCTGGTTTAATATTTAAAGCTAAACACCGCAGTCGCTCAGTTTAAGGTTAGTGCCACTTTGCATTAGACAGGGAGCAAGGGACTGAAAGTTTCTTTAGGCCGCGTTAGTAAATGGCCACCTTATCTTTAGTAAAAATTTCAACTAGTGGTGGGTATTTAGTTTCACCTCACGTCCGAGCAGGAAGCTGACCGTAATACTGGTTCGTGAAGTCTCGCTATAAATCATAACGCCATTTCAATTTACGGAGTGTAACACGCCAGTAATAGGCCAGCCGCTGCCCGCGCGGCCCTCCGCTGAAAGACCTAGATTTGTATTCAACCAACGATATGATCATTAGTTACTGCAATTTTCTTCGCATCTCGTACACGAATGCTATCGTCGAGTGTTATGGAAGGGATGAATGATACTTTGTAATTACTTTCGGGATCTGACTTGGAAATTAAGTTGACCGGACTTTGATATAATTTGTGCGGTTAGGCAGTTGTGTAATTTTGCTGCGTAGTTCCAGTAAAGAGGAGGTTGTTTAATGTCGAAAACGAAATTGCTAAACGCTTTTCGATTTAAAATCCCACATGATACCGATTAATGTTACGGAGGATGTTCAGTTTTTTGCCTGTAATTTTGCTGTGGATATTTTATGTTAAAACTTATGATCTGCAACCATTATGTAAACAACCCGTGAGAGGCTAACAGCGGAGTCGGTAACGGCTTCTTAGTTAGGGCTGATTGCGCTGCCGGGCCGGGCGCCGGTGCCGGTCTTGGACCGTGGCTTCAGGACGCACGTACATGTAATTTTATTGATTACAGGGTGCGGCGGTCCAGCCCGATTTGAATTTCCAATGAGCTCGTTAGAATCAGCCGAACACGGGACTCGGACAGCCGATAAAAACTTCATTCCTTTTTAGCTGATTGTGCAAGCTCTCCTTGGAAGGATTGCGGATTCGGTGGAATTACTTTAATCGATATTTCTAAAGTTTTCTCGCGATTCAGTGGAGTGGATCTGAGGATTTAAGACCTGCTTGGGGACTTTGTGGTTAATTTGTAAAAACTAGACTTGACGCTACGCCAAAATTTACCAGAATCTTCTTTGATATGTTTTTTCTAGTTTCGACTGTCGTAATTCATTCGCGTCAACCGCAAAAAGTAAACACATGCCGCTTGCCAGGATCATTTAAAGTATGATACGTTTAAACGGTGGCCGGTTCTTACCTATAAAGTAAGTAGCAATTCTCGGCTAAGCTCCAATACGTAGCAATTGGAGTTTTGCAGCAGCTCTTAATTAAACGCCGGCGGCGGCAAGGCCTAGCGGCAAACTTCGATTGCGCTGTCAAAAATCCGAAGAATTATTCCAGTAGTAAAATAACTTGTACGATTTTAGGCTTTATCGTGCGAGTTCAGGCGTATTAGCGAATTTATACTGCACGGATGCAATATGCCGCCGGAGCGCTAGTTGGACGCAGCACTTTTATTAAAAACGGTTTTTATTTATTGACGATTCGAGGTAGCCGAGGATTTCTCCCGCGATACATTTCTGAATCTGGGTTCGGAATTGATTTTGTTTTTCAAAAGGCCGATGTTTATTCGGTTTTATTGAAATAAAAAGTAGCGATCGCTACTGCGGTGGAAAGTACGCTTTTCAAGTTATCAATCGCGCGTGAGTTATTGAGTGAAATGTTTATTCATGATTTGCGATTACGTAATCTCGCAACCATTTGCTTTCAGTTATATTTAGATAGTTCAGTAATACCAGTATTATCAAATTTCCATCACCATTGAGGTATTTGTTTCCTTTAGAATTTGAATTCGCATTCAAGTATTTCACCTCATCTAGTTCGCCCCCGACCTCTCGCACTGCTGCATAAATGAAAACCATGGCTTGAATGAAATTTTCCTTAATGACACCCCAATGTATTAGAAGCAATACGCGTAAATAAAGCTGACTACATCAATAAACCTACACAAATCACTTCAGCAAGCGCACAGGCTTTCTGTTACCTACTCACATTATAACCTGCCCATATTTTATTGGTCTCTACATGCTTTACTCTACACGCACAGCCCCTTATTTTACAACTGTAACGTAACCACATACTGTGACCCCTGGTCTTGGTAGAAGCTCTCTCCCTGTAATCCCATTTGAATAGTCCAACGGGAGTGAGGGAGGTCTTGAGGTTCTGGTCCGTTTGCACCACCCCTGCCCTACGGTAATTAGCCCACCAAGATTGTACCGCAGCACGAAAATAGTGAAAACGCTGTCGCACGGTGATCGATTATTCGCTGTTTGGTTTTATTTTTATTGATGGACTCGTTAGTGCATTTGTTCAAGCTGATGCCTAATCAACAATTTACCGCTTTTTTATCTACTATTCATCGTTATTTTATCATTTCTACACCTTTCCATTTTTCACTTTTAGTACCATTTCATTTAACTCAAAACCTAAAAAACATTCGAAGTGGTCCAAAACCTGACATAATCTAGTTATTTTTTGTTTTATGGGCTTTACCTATGTTGCTTTTGAAAAAAAGACAGATTTGATGTTTATTGTACTCATGCATTAAAATTTTAA
This sequence comes from Adoxophyes honmai, assembly GCA_005406045.1. NCBI lineage: Eukaryota > Metazoa > Arthropoda > Insecta > Lepidoptera > Tortricidae > Adoxophyes > Adoxophyes honmai. Next base: position 110,213 of record BHDV01007456.1, read on the forward strand.
ATTAGTTATCAAAAACACTATTAAAATCATGACATTGTACAAAGTAACGAACACTAAGTTCACCTTTGTTATTAAATAATTAACACAACTATACTTGAATAAACTATAGAAAATACATTCTTTAAAACAAGAACAAAAATCAACTCTAAATTATTATAATTAATTTCAACAAGAAACGTTCTAGACCGTACTCATTTTAACTTTCCGAGTTATTGACGCGCAAATAATTGAAGCAACCGCGACTTAATACAGAACTTAACGTTTAATAAAACGGCTCAATTAGCAACCGGTCCACAGCGCTAAAATTAAATGATGCCACATAATTGCTACTGTCCGCGCAAATTATGAAAATCGTTGACAATTTACGGCGTTCGTACTCGCCGCGTCTAATATCCGTGGTAGATAATAAAAAAGTTGAGTGCATTTTGTTCCACGTCCTATCTTTATTCGCGTGGGCTTGTTACTCATACTCACCTGCGAACGGCTTAGGTACATAGACAGGTCGTAACTAGTCGAAACGTGTGCACTTTACGGCCTGGAGAACCGGCTGGTAACAGTCTCGACACATTCCTAGATAGCCGGCTCCGCGCCGCCCACAGCCAAACTGCTAACCGCCCAAAGCACAAACATCAAGGCAATGGAATTACCAAGGTTTTATTAATGAAGCAATTAAATAAAAAGAGCTTACTGGGATTACAATGTAGCATTACAAAATCGTTGGCAATTAACAAAGACAAAAGTAAAAAAAAAAAAAAAACCATCCAGCGGAATCGACCAAGTGGCAGTTATAAGAAGCGACTAAGGAAATAGGTTTAGGTATGCATTAGGCGACAGACTAGCATCCTGTCACTATCGTACTGATTAACTTGAAACATAAAAATATGATAGAAAAGTCGCTGCGAAGCGTGAAACTGAAATAGTCATTGTTTTGACTACTTACCGTTTTGTAGGCTTGGCCTACTTTATTTGAGAATACAGGCGTGGACCTTAATAATTATCCGATAATCATTAAGTGTTTAACTATGCCATCTTTCCATAGATGTGAGAATAGGCGAAATATTTTCGAAACCAAATAAATAAGTAGTGATTTAATGTCAGAACAATTGTAAACTATGATTTTATGATTGAGAAGTATAAATGATCACGATTGACATACAAATATGCACCTAAGATAAGAAGAAATCAGTGACGAGATTGCCAAGTTCTATAAAAAGGTACTTTTTGAAAAGAAATCCATAGATCCCCTAACATAATAATAAACAGTATTCATTTTGACTATTCACTCTCATTTAAACCAACTTTTTGTCCCACAAATCCATAAGTCAACTACGTACGGGCGTGCACGCGAAGTGATCCAGGCGTCCAAGCATTCCTGTCCTCGTTTTTATTGCCACCACCACTGGCCTAAGCCATTGCTTGTATTGTTGACTCGGCATTCCACATGGCGGATGGCAAAAGGGAATTTATTCCTTAGGTCACCCATTTGTTCTGCCAAAACTTCTGGCACACTGCATCGCATAAGATAATGTCCTCATATCTACGAGTATGTGATGTCATATTTTTGATGTCAAACGCCGAATTATGACTTATGAGGGCGCACACATTTTTTACGAACGTAATATAAGATCAGGTGGGGGAAGAGAAATTCAGGGGCAGGGCAGGGGTAAGAGGCACCACAGACCATAACTCGTCGAGTTATGAGTGATTATGGTCTGTAGAGCCCTCTTATCCCTGCGTTTCTCTTCCCCCACCTGACCTTAGTGGTTTTGGACCAATGTTTAAAAAATCGTGAAATGTAAATTAACTCATATTTAGCCATGAAAAAAATATGGTTAGACTAAACATATTCTGTAAATTTACAATAAAATTGTTTCATTTGTAATTACATTAAAATCAATGCGAAAAAAAATAAAGTAATGGTTCAACTTTCAAATTATGTAAAATGATATTTGAATAATAAAAACCAATAATTTGATTCATGTTAATCCGTTAATCCCCAGTAGACTATATTGTCTATCAGATAATAACAAGTTTATATCGTTTATGGTAAATTTTAATGGCAAATCTTCAAGTGAAAGACAGCTCTGACGCGTATTTTTGTGAAAACCCTTCAACAAATTGGCTAAGTAAAAGAAATCTGTGTTGCTAATAAAATATTTTTTTCCGATAATCCCTAGAAAAAGAGTTTATTTATATGTTACAGTAGTTTTTCTTTAAAAACTTAAGGATTTATATCTTTGTAAAGCATTGGAAAAACATCAAAATCACCGAATTTTGTGTGCACGCTCTTAAGTTTCTGCAATTATTATTATAACCATATACTGTCTAGTTTAAAATAACGCCTCTCTATATCTGCAATGGATGTCGTAAGACACGACTGAAGAAATAGGTTTAGGAATGCTTTAGGCGATAGTCTAGCAAACGTGTCACTATTACACCTCTTTCGCCTAATGTTAAAATTTAAAGTTGTGCTAATACCGGGCGTAAAATAGTGAAATAATCATGGCTTTGACTATGTAACATTTCAAAATATCCACCTATTGGAAAATACAGGCTTAGAAATACAGGTGTGATGTTTACGCGTTTAACTATGTAATAATTACGAAGAACAATTGATTGTGTAGCTGTTCTGTTACATAATTTTAAGTGGTGGCTTTTCTCTACACCGAGTCACTAAGTACAGGTTATGTCGCGATGAAAATGCTCCCAACAGGTAAGGCAGACAATAAAGTAGGTATTGTCATAAACCCTTCGAATGAGCTAAAAGTAGATCCCTTGTGTTGGCGGCGCGCCCGGAGGGTGATTCGTTTAATTGTTAATGCCATAGTGATCTAAGTGGAGGCGCCGGCTTATGTGGGTTAATGAGGTCGCTTCTAATTCATAGAGTCACTAAAGTGCCCTCCAGTTATGAAAACTCAGGTCTGAGCAGACACAATATATCATTTTGCTATTCAGCTTTCGTCTTTGAATCGTTTAGTGCTTTATTTGATTGTATTAGACAGACGTTTAAAATTATAAGGTGACAGATACTATTAACATTTACTACTTATTTAACAGTTTCTTGCAACACTACTACTTATATACTTATACAATATACAATTATGTATATTACTTTTACAAGCCATCGAAAATGTCCAATCATATTTCTCGATATTGACTTTTTTATTATTAAAACCATAGTTTTAAAACCGCGTGATTTTTATTATTTATTAGAATAGTTTTTAGCGATTCTTCAGCGTTTTACAAAAATGCTTGTGAACCAAAATCAACCGCTTTGCGTACGAGGATCGCTAGCGCTGAATTTTTATTATCTTTTTATCTGAATAAATATTCTCTGAATATTGAGAACCGACGAACCTAGCATTTGAACGAGCTTAAGTGCCTACACTTCCATCTAGAATGTGTTTTTCTATGCATAATTTATGCCCACGTCTTACGGCACGCCACAAAACAGTTCGACGTTGAATAAGGTAAACGTCCCAACGTTCGACGCTGTACTAGTATTCGTCGCCATACACTTAGTTGATATAATTAAGATATAATGTCTTTTTGGCGATAGCAAATACCTATGAGTGGCTTTGATATGTATCGTTGACTTAAACAGAGCTTGCTAGCTTAATCGCCTAGCTGACATAAAACATTAATTACAAATGAGACTTTTTGATATTACAACGATATAAAGCAAATCCGTTTAACTATTGTAAGAGTTTCATCTTGACAAAACCTAAAATTTGCCTAGATTTGTGGACAAGCATACTATTGCGAGGCAAATGAAATATTTTCAGTTTAGGTGTCGAGCAATCGGACGTTTACCTCACGGGAATCATACAAGGAAATGATACCCGAGAATATTATTATCATAGGCCGCTCCGCCGGTGACCTATTGCATTACCAATTTCATAGAAATATCGTGCCGTCGTTCCGTGACAACCGATACGGGACCAAATTTAACCCTTGACACGTCCGCACAATGACGCAAATAGGCGGCGATGAAGTACAATCCAGCTGATTTATAAAATTTAAATAAACCTCGACCACCGGATGTCAATTACGTACGTGCTGAACGGGTTTTGTAGTGGGACAGAAAAAGCGCTTTATGCTGAAATATCAAGTTTGCATTTGTTAAAATTTTAAATAATTAATTATTAGGTAAACAAGCTAAAAGTAGCCTTGAAACCAGAAATATTCATGGTTTTGTCTTGTATTTAGTTAGCGTTTCGTATTTTCTATCTACCCCATTGGGGAGGAAACTGTGTATGTATGTCGTATAGCATACATACATACATATTCTGACGCCTGTATTTCCAAGAGGGGTAGGCAGAGCACATGAATTAAATATTCCAGAGCCACATTTAGCAATTTCAGGGTAATGTATAATCAGATGCATATTCCTGGAACGGATGTATATTTCAGGGATAGGCTACCAAGTTGTCACTATAGTACCTACCTCTTATACTTAACTTAAGACCTAAAATATAATCCTGGATAGTCATGTAGGGTACGTGTGCTCTGCCTACCTCATTTGAGTATACAGGCGTGATGTGTGTCATTAAGATACCGAAAAACATTCGCAGCTTCATCTACGGCAGTAACTCCGAGCAGAATTGTATTGGATGGAGCTCGTATTTAGACTTGAAAAAATCAATAACATATTTTATCAAAAGTACCTAAGCAACGTATATTTTCTGTCGGTCTCCAACATCGGATCAAGAGGCTTTAGTTTGGTCTAGTTCGGCGGAGAGCACTTCTCGGAGTTCTTACTATGATTTTTAGATTACGTCCGCAACTCACTCGGCTTAAGGGCTCAGGATATTACTATAAAAAAAATTAAATAATGTTTAAGCCTTCAAAAGGGGTTCAGAAATATTATTTTCAATATCAACAACAGTGGAAACTGTTTTGGTTTATGGATTAGATATTTTATTTTATCAGTATTCCCAAAATGGGTTAGACAGAGCCCACAAAACTCTACATAGATACAACTATGACTATTTCACGTTTCATTGTCAATTTGTCACAACTAGCACATTTTTAGGTTATTGTATTGTATTGTATTGTTGTATTGTATGACTCTTTATTGCACATAAAACAATTACATAGAATAACATAACAGAACAACAGTGTAACTTACGTACAAAGGCGAACTTATCCCCGAGGGGATCCCTACCAGTTAACCTTCGGGCGATTGACAGGAAAATTAGAACGAGCAGACATACAAACAAAATAAGAGAACAAAAAAGGAGGTAAAACCTAAAACTACTTAATATAAACAGACAATTATAAATAAATATATCTCATACATAAACAGTACATCCTAATACAAACAAATAACTATCAAGGTTATACTTATTATATGTTAAGGGGTGCAATTGTAACAGGTTGCTAACACGTGGCCTAAAATATTCCTCAACTTATTTCCTTAGTCGCCTCGTACGACATCCACAGTAGAGATTCAAAGGTGCTAACCAACGCGGAAATTTTCGATTCTGTTTGAAGTGAATCCTGGGATGATTGATTAAGTTACTTACTTTTGCAGTTTTCTCCTAATTTCAATTGTTTTCTTATTAGTATCAGTTCATATTCACTTTCATAGCGTGCCATAACATGCCACCTTCGGCCTTTGGTAACTATCTACAGCCAAAGACCCTATAAGCACGAGTATGTCAAACACGTCAAACTTAAAAATACTATGCAGCTTTGAGTACTATTTTGTTCGTAAAATGCTGGAAATGTTGACATGAAGTACAATTTTTTTTCTGTTAAGAATAAAAAATAGAAAGGTTATATTTTCTCACATTCGATTAGACCCAGTATAAGGTGACCGGGTGCGGTTCAGGCGAGTAAAATTAGTAGCAAGACGCACTCGAGCTCGGATCAAACCAGCGACCCCAAATAACAAAAGTTGCTGAATTGTTTCATGGATTTTGTGAAGTTGTATAAGTACTTTATAAGTTAATATTAAATGTAATAAATATAAATTAGCTGGCCAGGTTTATCCTTAAATAAAAGAAGTTGTGCAGACTTATAAGTTTTTAATAGCTTGGGATAAGTTCACGTATATACTTATAAAATAAATAAGTTATATCTTTACCTGACGTAAGTAAATTTTTATAAAGACATTGAATTGCATTGTAACTTACAACTGCGTAGCAAAGTCTCCGACACATTTACGAATTATTTATTTCTACCATTTTCGAACACGCGTAGATACCATACAATATTCTGTCGACATGAATTATTTACTCGTTAACTTTGACAAAGTTGCTGATTCCAATCAACACAGTCAACAATTTTAATTGATTGATTTCAACACAGCCTTAAAAATAACATACAATATGGGAAACTGAATAATGATAAATTCTGAGCTTTGCATTGGTGTAGTTTCCATACCTACATATTTTCATAAAAATGTCAGAATCTTATTGTTCCCAGGATAAATAGCGACTGGTCAAGCGATCCCTAAACAAATAAAGCGTGTCTTTTCCTTATTTAATCTCGTTTACTTTCATACGAAAGCTTTACACGATCCTCCGACATATTTAAGGCCAACCCATTTGTTCAGTACAGCGCGAAATGGATCTGTGAAACAATATTTTCTATCAGCGAAAGAGGTTCAAAGCAACATTCCAATAAAATGTCATTTATTCGGAGCGCGGCGCCAGCCCAGCCGGCGATCGTCTGAAACAACTGAACTCACGACGCAACACACAATGTCAATTGTAAAATACCTCCACAAATTTACGGTTGACGCATTGCGCTTGTTCAACAGCGAAAAGGCGTATGGCTCTTGAAACTTTCATTGCGATGAAAACAACGTCCATCTCGTAAAGTAGACTACGAAAACTGTTGACTTGAAACGTACATACAACCATACATACACACATCAACATCACGACTGTTCCCGAATGGGAAGGCAGATAACGCGTAAAACGTAGCGTTATAGAGACAATACCATGACTATTTATTTTCACGCTTTGTCCGCTTTTAGCACAATTTTAGATTTAGAGTTAGATAAAGGGGTAGAACAATGACTGGTTATTAGCCTGTTGCCTAAAACATAGGTCCTTCATCGATTTCCTGAGTCGTTTCTTACAATAACCATGAAAGCAATGAAGAGATGTAATGTAAACCCGATACTTCACGGAAACAGTGACGTAAATAATTGTAACGTAACGCGATGTTTCTTTGAAGTAAAGCTTAAAAAATCAAAGTCTGAAATACGTTGATATTTACCTGGAACTGACGCAGTAACAGTAAAAATGTTACCAGCAAAAGCTTGATATCATTTTAAATTGTAAGATGTTTCTTTGGTAGAATATCGAGCTCACGCAAATAAACCGCATAACAAACGTCGCGGAGGGGTATAAAAACACGAAGGCGCCTAGTTTATTTAAAAAGGAAACGTAGATAAACCACGGAGACGGAAAACATTTCCTTGGACTATTAAAAAGAGTCATCAGATACGGAGCAATAAGTAAATGACCGAATGCTATCTCCTGTTCGGAGATGTTTAGTGCTGTGCTTTACCGCCGAATAGGTCGTTAAAGTCCAATAACAGAATTATATCTTCGGTGTTCATTTATTTTTATTAAAAACGGATGTGTCAACGTATGTATTGTTAGCTTGAAATAAAATAATATATAAACTTGAAACAAAATATTCTCACGATTAGATTAGGCTGGACAGACACAAAAATTTGTTTCACATTTTGTAACATAAATATCTTCAACACTTTACATTCGAGGGCGTTCTGCGGTTACTATTTCCAAGATCTGTTGTACAGACTAATTACGTGTTGGCACATCCCTTAGACTTTTTATCACGGGGTGGTGCACTAAGATAGCATCGGGCACCCGACCTAATTCGATCCGCCGCCGCCTGGCCCGCGCCGTGCCAAGTCCGTCGACACGGACGGACCGGCCGTGTTCCAACGGGAAATGTTACAACCCTCTTATCTACACTTAAACATGCAAACTCGCTAGAGGATTACGACAATCAATTCACAAATAAAATTTCACCTTACAAAGGCTACCTTTGTCATGGACTCACGCTAGAAGGAACTGCTATGATAGTTCCAGAAATTAATGACTAAGAAGTTGTTCAGAATCTAAAGATTTCTGTTACCCATAACTTTCCCATCAACCTGTGTGGGTATCATAATCCCCAGTCTGCGAACTAGTTTCTTGTGCTTAATGGAGCAAGCGGACGCAATGGTCCGTCGGCAAACCTTGAGCTTGAACGTGTGAGTCTGAACCAATAAGTAACTTTGAGCACGTTACGGAGGATTATATCGATCACTTTACTGTGTGCGCTACGCAGATTGGAATTTCGTTATTCAGATGTGAAGTTTCAATATGGATTAAACGGATTGATTAAATAACGCTAGCATATTCGTAGATTATGCTGTAACGATGGGTTGCAGTTTTAAAGTGGCATTGTGAGGAAAAGCAAAGCGCATCAGACAAAGTCGGCGTCGGAGGCAGCGTCAGGCCGCAACACTTCCGCTCCCGTAACGTTAGCGTAAATTAATTCAATGATCGTCCGCATAATGACTTGCATGTGGCCACCCCTTGCGAGTGCGCCTCTGACTAACGCCCACTAATTTCCACCGCGTTAATGAAGGGAATTCTCCGCAGAGACGTTTTTGTTAGCAGTAACACACGGCGCGGAATAAGTAGACTTTTGGCACTGTCACCGCGGAGCGTTAAAACGTTTGGGCTATTAATCTTGCCAGAGTAAATCGCATTTAAAGTTTGCGTCACAATTTTTTTGATTTTTTATCCTTCCTCTGTTACAAGATTTAAAACGAAATCCGCATCGTAGGAAAACTGAGTTATTCCCGCATTGTGCCTAGTCCACTTGAATGAATGCGGTGAAGTGGTCAAGCGGCGAGCCTACGCCAACAGTACAACTCGTTATTTCTCATTATGCTGAAGGGATTTTCATAACAACGTTCGGCGAGTTGTAGTGGGTCTGAGACTGCTTTGGGCTACTTAGAGAGCCATTTGCAGAGAGATTGGCCCGACCTACGAGGTAGATTGCGGAACTTTGTAGATAACTTCTCTAAACTTGGAACATTTTGACGCTGCAATACTCGGATAAGGTATGAAACGCGGGAGACCGGCTAAGGGACGTTTAAACGCCACTTACACTTGTATATTCCGTGAACTTTGTAAATAAAACCACGACTTTACCAACGCGTAGACATTAACTGTTTTGAATAATAAAAATGACGGTAATTCGTTCACTCTGGTTCGTGACACATAAAACCGAGTCATTATTTTTCGTGTTTCAGTTCTCAGTGGCGTTTTTAAGTTTGATGGCTGAAGGTGTACTTAATTTTTATAATCAAATGAAATCACGGCTCGTTTCGTAGGATTTTATCAAAACAAACCCTCAATTTACTTTCGCGCAACACATTTATTCCATTTCCATCTTCCACTTGGCTTATGATGATATTTTGACATAAAATTACACGGCTGGCCGAGTTAAGGGCACTAGACCGTCGAAATGGTTCAAGTTTATTTTATAAGCTTTTTACGAGTCGCGGTACTTATGAAACTCTTTAGGCGCGAATATGTTGGTACAAGCATTAGTACGGTAGCTTAATAGGTCCTGAGTAGTGGTAAAAGAGTTTCACTCGGTTCAACCCGTAATAAACTTTCGTGTTTTTGGTAGGAGTTAAACCACGTGGAAGTTATTAAAACACTTTGTATTTATTGGCCTGTTTAAATACAGGGAAGCTTTATGGTATCGTTTAAAAACACACATTTGCTCGTAGACTAGTCGACTGATCGATTACACTGTTTTAAAATGTAAACAAGGTGATTTAGGGGGTCGTGGAGCAAGAATGAAGCATTTAACTTAATTTCTCCCAAGGATCATGACTCATGAGGTTAGAACGTTAGTCGCTATTTTAGTCAGCTCGGCAAGAAAAAAACCATATTATTTTATTTGCATCTATTTTAAATCACTGGCACGTTTATTTACTTTTAATCGCAGCGACATTATTACTCATCACATCAATTATTAAAAGTATTCTCACCAGCCAGATAGTTTTCAAAAAGGATGTAATTGGAAAGGTCAGGCGAGACAATTAATTATAGTATAATTTTAGCACCAAACTGAATTACTTGAGCATCACCAAGTTAATTTTGGAGATAAAGCGTTTTCAAATTAAAAATGTCTGGTGTCTCGCGTGCTACCCTCGTGGCGCATAATCAAATTCTTTAGGCGCGAAAATGTACGTAAGAACATGCATTAATACGACACATAAATTACACATTTTAATAGGCTTCGCAATGTACATTAGAGGGGTGTGGCGTAGATACATGTATTTAATATTCATGGCCGGCCCTCTACAACCCTTTAACTTGAGTACTACGGGTAGCTGATTCACCAGTTTAATGTTGCTGGATACTGAACCTTTGAAGGCAGAGACTTTTATAACTAAACCAATTTATTTTGCTTTGATAGGGCGCTCAAAACTGACTGTTGTTCACTTGTTTTATCCCCCACGAAGATTGCTTCATATTTTGAACAATTGTGATGAACATGGCCTAAAAAGAACACGAGTTTGGATTAAAATTTAAGTTGATGACGCCTTAATGATGGGGTAGGACATGTCGTGGTGCCTTAATGGTGCACAATTTCCGTGAAAGCATTGTATTAAGTCATTACTCCCCCGCGCCGCAATCAAGCTTGAACACATCTCAGATAAGGGTTTCTGCCATACGATTTCATAATGCATTCCGTTTTTTAACACGGCTTTAAGTGTGATTTAACTTTAATGTTGTTAGAATAGCTTTGGTTACCGTAAGATGTCTTTTATAGTTTTCTTAAGTAAGTAGATTTTCCATAAATTATTTCGGATTAAGATTATAAACGATCGAATGATAAAAAATATTATGTAGATACAACAGGGTGTTTTGAAAACTTATATTTTCCATACAATAGGGATGAAGACAGGGTTAAAAATAAATCATTCTAATTAGTCCGTAAGTTAGATTATGGCAAAAAATTTGACACATATTTTTTTGTTTATCAAATAATTAAACATCGACAAAGGTACAGATCATCAAACTTCCAGAGTGAGGGCTCGAGACGTCACGTTTGAGTAAAAATTGTACTCAAACGTGATGTCACGCGAAACTTTTAAGCTCTGTATTATCGTCATTTTTCGTCTGTCAAATAAAAGAAAAAATATGGGTACAATATTTTTTCGTAGTCTACCTGACGGACTAAATAGGTTTTTCTAGTCATCTAGCCTACTTTTAGATCAGTTTTAGGACGGTCCATAAGTAAGGTAATAGATATACGAAAAATATCGACACAAACCTAAATTAATGAACAAAAAACTGTTCCTGTAAAAAATACATTTAATTTTTTAGTGATACTTTACAACCAATCACCGGCTTCGAGGTTTCGAAAAAAAAATCTGTCCAATGAACACAGTCTGGACGCAAACATTAGTTGATGAAAAGCAATCATAACCGAGCAAATTAGTTTTATGTCAGATTAATTGAATATTGGATATTTTAGCATATTCAGGTACGACGAGTGATAAAATGGTGCCACTTAATATTCACATCTATCAACCATCGAATACCTTGATTTCCTACTTTGATAGCTTCACAAAAATATGTCTTGGCAAATGTTGCTTGGTAGTAGATATTTTGACGTACCATTGAACCAATTGATTCCTGACCCACCATAGAACCTATTCACAGTGAACTTCATAGTGACATCACATTGCCTGACAAAGGAAATGTTCATGACATTTATTTTGACGACGTTCTGCGGTGGGTCAGGAATCAGTTGGTTCGATAGTACATACAATCATCACGCCTAAGTTCTCAAATGGGGTAGGCAGAGTACACTAAACGCTCCGTAGACAAAACTATGACTATTCGACGTTTCGTAACCGTTTCTAGCATAATTTAAGGTTCAAGCACAGATGAAAAAGGTATAATAGTGACAGGTTGATACCCTGTCGCCTAAAGCAGACCTGAACATATTTATTTACGACAAAAACACAAATTATTATTTTATTTTATTTTCTCGGAATCCCAACTATGCAGTTTTTACCTCATCTTGTCCCCAACTGGAGGGTTCTATGTGAGGGTTTGTTACATTTCCTACAGATAAAATATACATTAAGAATAAAGGCTGTGAGGCTGCGGAGGGAACGCCCAGTCCTCGACACAATGCTCGGGAGCGTATTGTAAAGCGTTTCAAGAAATCGCTTTCTCAAAAGCTGGCTCGCCTTTTTGCAATTTAAAGCGTCTCTCATCTAGATTGCATGAATACGAGTATAATCATTGAGTACGGAACGTTTCTTCCTTTAACTGAGCTGCTTGAATGGGCGTCTAAAAGTACACAATAGGGTTTCAAGCAAATCGATACGCGGCATTTGATTTAATCGAAATCGGAACGATGGCCAGTTTTGTAAAGAAATACCTCGCTAAGTCACAGTTTTAATAAATAGAGCCTTTTGAAACAGTAGCCAATAGTGTCAAAGTGCCAACACCTGTTTTACATCATTTGTAAATCTAATGCCTGTGTAGTATCAGGTTAGAATAACACCTCTCGATTTCTTCCGTGGATATCGTAATAGGCAAAGAAATGGGTTTAGATAATGCTTTAGGCGACAGGTTAGCAACCTGTCACTATAATACCTCTGAACTTGAGACCAAAAAAATATGCTAGAAGTGGCTGCGAAACGTGAAATGGTCATGAAATTGTCTATATGGCGTGATTGTTTGAAGGTATGTATTAAAATTTTGAAAAAAATTAGAGAAGGTGTAAAATGAAGTAACTTTCAAATTCCCCACTTTGTAAAATACTCATCTAGACGATAACCTTTCGAGGTGTGTTTTAAATAGCATACGACGTACAGTTTTAATGATACGATATCTTCGGCTGGTATCTGGCGATTGGCGCCACTCGTGAGACGCGTGGGTGGACTGGGGTCCGACTGCGAACCGCTGGTGATTAACTACGGGCCGTGCAGACCTATCGAGTGATTAAATACCATTGAAAATCATATCATGAATCTGCATTGATGTTAAATTGTCGTCAAACTTCGAAAATTTACAACTACCGTAGTTGGGGTTAAATGTAACACCGTGAGAAGGCGATATGCGGCAGACTTAAAACCATGTATTCATGTAGTACTTTAGTTTTATTTTAAACAAGCTTTCCGCTAGCAGTTTCGCCCACGTGGAATTCGGTTATATTGCGGTATAAAGCACAGCAAATTTGCATGTTTATATTAGATTTTTTACACCCTTGGTTGCATTATGACGATTACCAAGGATCTCTCATTTTTTTTCAAAATGAAACGAAGCCTATGTCAATTCGGAAGAATGTAGCATTCTAATAGTGTTTTTTTTTAATCGGTCCAATTTGCCTATCTATAGTCCTATTTGAGCCTATTCACTACAAACATACAAAAATACAAACAAGCAAATCTTTCCTCTTTATAATTATTATATGCTCTACAGTATTTTGCGGAACGACAACTGAAAATACATCTCTATTTTAGTAAATGTAGGAGTCACAATTTTCCTTGTTCACTTAAACCATATATTTAGTACACGAATAAAATGTAGAACTAACCGAACCCCTTTGCCTAATACAGGCGTACCTAATGCGGTAATGTCAATATTTATTATGTCAAGCCACATTCGGCTTTGAAATAAATGGACAATGGATTTCCTATTCCGAAATTGTTCTGGTCAACCGATCAATCTATTCCGATCATTTTTAATGTGTTTGGATAGTTTGTGATCATTTGACGTAAAATTGTTATAATTTTGTAGAATGTCACGTCGCCCGCGGCTTTGTAAAGGTCGTGGCCTGATGTTTGGGTTTAGGATTGGTAATAACTAATGTTTGAATGTTTCTTGCTCCTATTGTCCGTATGTTTACGTTTACTTAGCTAGTGTCAATCGTGCGTTGAATTATAAACGTGAGTATTTTCGGTGGCCGAAATTGCATTGACATTTTAACATACTGGGTAAGACAGACCGCTTTTGTACTCTTCTAATTACAGCCTCTTTGTATTTTGTGTGCTCTGCTTACCCATTCGGGCAAACAGGCGTGATGTATGTACTACTATGTCTACTATATACTACAACTAAATACCAACGATTGGCCAATGAACGACGACTTTGGATTGTCAATACCTACTAAAGATTTATTATTATAAAAATACTTTCAGATTCCCTCTTACACAACAGTACACCTCCTTAACAACACAACTACGTCAAAGCTGTTAATATTAAGCCATATAATAACGGTACACATTATAATGTATATACGCATACATATTTCTTCTGCCAATATTGCTTTATGAGTCGGAAGGCGTGAAATATAGCTTGGTCCGTTCACCGTCTAAGGTAGGAGTACAACCATTTGCACAACCTAGATTCTCGAGAGCTTTGGCGCCAGTCGATGTAGAGAACAGGCTACAGCAAAATCAATTATGAAGCAAGCAACTTCTAACCATATGCCGCGTGGTGTCGGGACAGAATAACACCTCTCCATTTCTTCCGTGGATGTCGTAAGAGACGACTAAAGAAGGTTTAGGTATGTTTTAGGCGACAGGCTAGCGACCTGTCGCTATTCTACCTCTTCCATCTTTGCTAACCCGAAACAATGCTAGAAGTGGCTGCTTAGCGTGATGTAGGCGTAATAATGGTTTTGTCTATGCCACGTTTCGTGTGCTCTGCCTACCCCATTTGGGAAGACAAGCGTGATAGTATATATATGTAAGTTCTATTAAAAAAAACCACACCAGTCGGCTATTGTTATATGTTTCGTTCGTAACCGTGACAATACGGGACATATTTTACTAACTTAATTGTTATTCGTGGGCGCTAGTATTACAATTTATTTTTCCACCGTGTGATTTATGATCGTTGTATGAGTGAGTTTAGTTATAAATGACTTAAAAGTACAGAGCTACAATGTATTTACTCGTTGCTTGAGAAAGACTAATTGAAATTCTTACGGTTGAGGTAATAAATAATCTTTGTTTTGTTCGCATGTCCCGATTTCACTAAAAACAATAAAAAAAAATTGCTATTTGTTTTGTCTTCCATTGAAATATTTTGAAAACAATATCCATCTGGGAACGTCAAATAACTTTGTTCCCTACAGAAATTATTGACCTTATAGTTAAACTTTGAGACCATAAAAATACGTAGACTCAAGTTACTAACAAATCAAACTGAGGATCTACGTCGATACGTTAACATTTGACTTTTAACAACTTAGAGTTTGGTTATGTATTAAGTAACCATTGCACTGTGAACGAGTTCAATAATTCAATAGGTTGTTTTAAAAAGCACGTAAACGTCGACATGACTACGAAAGTGAAAAGAAAACGTACTGAAAACAAGCCGTCGTCTTTTTCTAGCCTATTAGATCACTCCTATGTTTTCTTCCGTGTCTATACTTCCTGGTAGTACCTACCTATATTTATGCTTGTACACTGTAGGGTGCAACAACAGTATCACGTAACTTCATCGTATCTCAACCACGATCTAAACGCGTCTTGACGTATCACGTGTTTACTACCACTCAAAGGACTTAATAACTTTTGACCGATAGATATACACTTAACATAGGTCGGCCAAATACTATGCTAGTTTAAGCCTCAACCTTTAACCGTTACTGTGCTATCCTGACTGAAAGATAGAAGCGTTGTAATGAAGCATGATCATAAAACGTCAATAGTATAAAAAAGTAACTAAGTATGCTTTTCATTTGTTAGATACATATTGATTTTTTATACAATTCTGTCTCAGTGAAAACTATGCTCCACTTATTACAAAGTTCTACGCTGTTTATGAAATAGTTTAAGCGAGGTCTAAAGGACAACTAGGTACTCTGCGTAAACAACAAATCAAAAACAGATCTTTTGTGAACTGGAAATGGTTGTAAGTGAAAACAAATCTAAATAGAAAAGCCTAAGAAATATGAGGTCTTTGTTTAGCAGTCTAATGGATGAGATTATGATGATGATAATAATAAATAGGAATAAAAATTATTTAGACAGCTACTGCACCTACGAGTATCCCAAGCCGTATATTTCCTAACCTAAAAATGTCTGCGAAATATATCCATTTAGATGGATGTAGCAAAAAGGTTTTATAACCAGATCGGCAATTTCACGTATATGGGAGCCTCCAGCTCCCTCGTTTAGAGGTTCTCGATAATGATTTATTTACCATTATCTTCCAAGCCATTTTTCACTTCCTGAGTACGCTAGGAAGGAATATATTTTAAGGATTTCTTACACTACGTGCAGTTTTCATGTAGGTAGGTACTAGATGACTAGAAAAACTATTTAGTCCGTTTGATAGACTACGAAAAAATATTGTACCCATATTTTTTCTTTTATTTGACAGACGAAAAATGACGATAATACCTACAGAGCCTAAAACTTTCGCGTGACGTCACGTTTGAGTAAAATTTGTACTGATTTTTACTCAAACGTGACGTGACGAGCCCCCACTCAGGAAGTTTGATGATCTGTACATTTGTCGATGTTTAATTATTTGATAAACTAAAAAATATGTGTCTCATGTTTTTGCATAATCGAACGTACGGACTAATTAGAATGATATATTTTTAACCCTGTCATTGTCCCTATTGTAGTATTTCCTGTGATATGTTCACAGCTCAATACTTCGAAAACTTCCATTCTACATTAAATCTTGCACTTTTTGTACTGCAAATATCGTCAACGATCCCTATCTTTTAAGAGTCGTGTCTAATTTGAGTGCGTGCCTAACTCGTTTGGATTAGGCTTCTGTGCTGTCCATTCCCTGGATAGATACTTTAGTGATTGTATTTTACGGTCTGATTTTAAGGTTATAATTTTCAATACACAGAATCTAACAATACACTAACCGTGATACGTTTCATTAAGTTTTTTTTTTGTTTAGCCTAATATATCCCACTGCTGGGTAAAGGCCTCCCCTTTCTTCCGCCACTCTTCTCTATCTTGAGCATGCACCTGCCAATCGTCCTGAAAGTTATTCAGGTCGTCCCGCCACCTCCTCTTGGGTCTGCCCGTGCTCCTTTGGCCATCCTTCGGAACCCATTCGGTAACGATTCGTGCCCATCGGTCTGGGTGCATTCGGCAGACATTTTCGGCCCAGTCCACTTCAGCTTGGCGGACTTGACACCCACATATTCTGTTACACGAGTTTTGGAGCGCAGTGTTGTGTTTCTAAGTTCTAACTTTCTAACTTCATTAAGTATACGGAGTAAATAATGTGGATATAAAATTATGTACCCACCTGCCTACTACCTACTAAGAATATGTATTTAAGTGTATTGTGTTAGGTTACTAACATAAATGATCTATGTTGGTCAAGAATAAATAAATTATTACTATTATATTCATGTTCAAAAACGGGTCACAATTAGTCCAATACTGTTATATCCTCGTCCTGCCCAATGTCCTTTATAAAGGACAAATGTCAGAGTAAATTTGAAGTTTTATGAACAAGACATAAATTTCAAATCGAAATGATCAAAATTGGACGTTGGGCAGGGCGAGGATTTATTACTTACAAAAATCTGAGCACAGCGTATACAAACCTTCCGGTAATTAGTGCCATGTTATTGTCCTAGCTTTATCAGACTTGTCAAGCCTTGAGGTAGTTTGAGTCGGACAAGAGACCACACAATGGCTATTTAGCTGCCGTGTGATTGACGCCCAGTGTCAACTTATACGGCCACAGAATACAACCGCTATAGCACTTTATTAAAACCGAACCGAACTGAACTGAACTAAAAACTTCTATGTAGAACCTATTTCACATGGTGTCCTTTCGTTTGGCAAATAACGTTTCCCAAATATCACTTCCCAAATAACTTATCGCAATAGTTTCATTTCCCAAATGTATCTTTAGCAAAGTTACATTTCCCATTTGATTCATTTGGTCAAACGATCATTTCCCAAAATTTCACTTTGTCAACATTTTATTTAGCAAATGCTTATAAAGCAAACGTTTTATTTTGTCATAAATCATTTTCCCAAATTAGTCACTTTGCAAGCTGAACTTATAGCAAAAGTCTGGTAAATGATGACTCATAGTTAATTTCATACATAGGCAAATCCCACATAATTTACTAAGG
>BHDV01007456.1:128415-143527 GCA_005406045.1 Adoxophyes honmai
AGGTGTCTTGTGACCCCACAGAGCGGAAATAGAAGCCCCGCGAGAGCGGGGCTTCGTCGACTCGCTCTTAAACCCCTTGCCAGTGTTCAAAACTAAGTGCTACCAGTTTAGTTTACCAGTATTAGTTACTACTCTAATAACTATTGTCAAGAAACAAGGCTAGTAAATTTTACACTAGTAACTAATATACTAGTACATACATACATACATAAAATCACGCCTATGTTCCCAAATGGGGTAGGCAGAGCACACGAAACGTGAAATAGACATATCCATGATTATGACTATACTAGTAAACTAATAGTTTCGTAAAATAGGGCATCAACATTTATTGCCATGTGACGGGCAAGCGTAAGAAAACTACCCACTTAAAAATACAATCATATTGATGTTTTCTAAACCCGACACCACACGGACCACTTTTTTTTTTTAAAACCTAAAAAATATTATGCTAGTAGTGGCTACAAAACGTGAAATAGTCATCGTTTTGTCTATGTAGCGTTTTGTGTGCTCTGCCTACCCCGTTTGGAAATGCAGACGTGATTGTATGTATGTATGTATTGATGTTTTTATCTTACACACTACTCATACTGGGATATAAATCGTATGCCATGCAATGTTTAGGGATAACTATGTTATGCTAAACGATATATTTACAAAAAAAAATAATTTGGAAAGTAAAACTTGCCAAGTAATTATTTGCTAAGCAACCACTTGCCAAACAAAATGTTTGCAAACTGTAAATTTGCGATACGTAGTTTTGCCAATTGCACTTTTTGCGAAATGAAAATTTGGGAAACAAAATTTGCGATGTGATACTTTGGGAAAGATTATTTGCCAAACATTAGTAATCAATTTCACATAACTATCTTCAGATAAACATAGCTACAATCTTCATCCTCATTATTTAATGTTGGATTTTTTTTTTAATTATAAACTGAAATCATAAACGCCGTCATCTTTCCTCAAATTATAGGGAACGAGCCATTAACTAAATAAAATATTTTGCTTTAAATGTTACTAAACTTGCGGAACAAACTACTTGTGCAAAGTTATTTTTTGTCAATTTTTTATATTTTTTCCGCTACTAGTGCGGAGATTTTTAACGTAACAGCCTTTTATTTATTCTATACGTACTGTCGTAGGTAAATTAGGTAGTTCGAATAAGATAGGAATAGAGCCGGTTAAGTGTGTCTACTGGTGGAGTTTGGCGATGTGACACAGTCATGTCAACTAAAGCCTGTGTTGGGGTCGAGAGTGATTGCACACGTCTCACCTCCCTTTGACGGCTCTCTTTACACACTCACTTTGTATCGCTATTGGTTTGAACATAGTATACAGCTACTCACTCTCTAGTTGTAAATGATTGGTTTGAGATAGCACTCCGTCTATGGGATCTATCGGTACCGCTACACCGCCTACTGCTATTAGTAGGTGCAGTAAATAGTGATTTCATGTCACTGTGTTTTCTTTTATTATACTTTTCACGCAAAAAGTGCAATATCGGACGTCACATCGCGTATACCAATATGTATCGTCATTATCATTACAAAACCGAGTAAGCAAACTTTTTTAAATAGCAAATGAAATTATGCGTAACGAAACATACAAGGTTTGAAAATGCATGTTTCTGGAATGACAGATTCAAAGATAAAATATATCTAAAAAACGTCTGCGTATCACTTAAACTTACCCTCAATCCATGAAACTATTTTGGTCTCGGATTTTGCCACGAAACTCAACCCACATCTATCCTCCCAAAAGCAAATGTGAACATATTTATACAACAAAGATGACCCTAAACGTTAAAAGGATATTGCAATTTTCTTTTTATACGCATACAAAACATATACCGAGATATTATGGTAATCCATTTGAAATTCGGATTGTTGTTGATGTTTGGTCCGGACCATGCAGTAGGAAAGCTTATGCAAATACCTCACAATGAGATTGCTCTCAAAATTTTGATTCAGCTAAAATTCTCCATATTCGTACAATATTTACAACTCGCATTGTTTTCCCTCGGCCTAATGGTGGATTCCGGTCGCGGATTATCAGTCGTGCAATTTAAAAAGGATAAATATTGCTAATGGTACGTATTGATTTGGAGTCGGTTTGGCTTTTTGTTGTACAGTAAAAAGTTTAAGGTCCGGCTTTGTGAATTTGCAGAACGTATTTTATTAAATACTAAATATGAAGATACTGCTAATTATCTGTTAATACTAAAGTTAAAGTTTTCAAAGCAATGGGGAATTAGATTGCCCTAGTAAGTTGGTTGCTATTAAGCCATTTAAACACTGCTTGAAGCGTCTGTTACAGACGGAAGAGGTCGTTGATGATTATTTTTTTTATCAATAAACAGATAATTGACGTATTTACTTAAGTTGAGCACTACAATAGAAGGCTCCCGATGATAAGTATGTTGAAATTGTTGTTTTTGTATTGTGACATAGGGTAAAAACTTTAAACCGTCTTTTCATTACAACATAAACACACATTCAACAGTAAGGTTTCTCGTAAGTGTTTCCTTAATGATATTCAATTGATAAACATGCGGTACAACTTAGTGGTCTGCGCAGAAGCTCACAGCCACAGTTAGGGTTACCAGATAATTCAAACTTCCTTACATTGTATCTAACATAATTCCCATTTTGTATATCAAGTTTCATCTCATCCTACTATAACAGCAAACAAAAAATATGTAAATTTTATCAAAATTTAATGAGTTACGAAATGAATTCCGGCTACGCTCGCGCAGCACAATCGTGGCTATATACTACGTTTTAACTACTCAAATCTTTTGAGGCTGCAAATTTTTGAACAAAAATCCTATAAATCGGACTTTTGAGGGTATGTTCGGGAGTTTGATGACCCTACCAACGTCAGGCGTGTCAACACTGGGCCACGCGTAAACACAACTCCGGAGCAGCCCTGAGGC
The DNA here is from genome assembly GCA_005406045.1 of Adoxophyes honmai. Taxonomy (NCBI): domain Eukaryota; kingdom Metazoa; phylum Arthropoda; class Insecta; order Lepidoptera; family Tortricidae; genus Adoxophyes; species Adoxophyes honmai. The sequence goes on from BHDV01007456.1 coordinate 131,354, forward strand.
ACGCTCTAACTTATTATTTACTAAGCGAAGACTTTGCTTTAGACTAAACAAGCCAACTCCTGACTGCGACGGCCGCATTCACGGCTGCATGCCTACGAACTTTAAATACAATGTAATGTTAACGTTAGGAGATTCAATTAGCAAATTATTGAGTGTTAACTGTGTAACGATGTATTACGACGCTCTAGTAGCATGTTTTGTTTACCGAAGTCCTTTCCCCAGGCATTTTGGAAGTAAACTTTAGTTACTTCCAGAGTAGGTGAATTATCATTGAACATTAAACTACCCCGAGACTGACTCATCTTCTAAAATACGGATAACCCACGTTTCAAATCGTTTTTAGCTCAACATGTTTCAGGCTAATTACACGTAGGTACACATATTTTAAAAATTGTCGTTACTTCCGAAGAAAACTAAGATTTTCCATAAGAGTATCGATTCTAGGTTCATGTCATGCTATCCCGTCATAAGTATTTTTTTGCAAGTAACTTAGATTGATATTGCGCATTAAAACTTAACCAAAATACACAAAAAATCATCGCAAAAACCCTTCACCTCCAGCAGCAGACAACCGTACCTGTAACAATAAAGAATAATAATTAGTAAACACCTCTATTACTTCATCATTTTGAGCGTTACAATAATGTGGCCCCCGCAGCATTGTTACAAATAAATCATGTCCTACCCACCTCATGGTGGGTGTTACAAGGAACCTCCAGGTTTGACATCATTATATATAATTACTCTTTTAATTATTGATGTCATCTCTGATGTGTTACTCAGTTCGGCTGTTTTGTATGCGTCGCAATAACGCACACGCATTAGTTTGTTTCTATTTATTAAAATACGACACGTGACACGTAAAACGTCGTAAGTAGTATACAGTTAATTTTCAATACGATCTAGGTATGTCTGTATTTTTTTGTCTGTGGCATCGTAGCTCTCAGACGGATGGGTCGATTTCGATACGATTTTTTTAAATTTAATTTTTAACTTGCGGTGTTTCCAAGGTAGGGTTGAACGAAATTAATTGTTAACATACTGAATTTTGAAACTAAAATCATGATGTGAATTTTTCAGCTTTTTATAAGTTGGTAAAGTTATTAACGTAATTTTTAACGCGACTTTCCTGTCCTAAACTCTTGTATCTCGCAGGCAAAACACACGAAAAAATTATGAAACAGTAAAAAACAGTTAGTGAGTACAGTTCAATTTCAAAAACGCTGACTTAGTTCTACGCTCAACACACAGCCACCCATATCTTCAGAATAGAAACGAGCGACATAAATTTCTTTTGTCATGCTAATCGCAATGACTTTTAATATTAACACCCAATGGGATCCAAGTCAACGGACCAAACTAAACGGTTCGGTTGCATCCGGACACACGTGGGCAGTCGGGATACAAAGCGGTGGAATGTCGGTCGATTCGTACCTGCGCGTGAGTCGATCGTAAAGATTTACGCGCAATAAGGAGTTTATTCGATAGAGCTAAAGTTCAAAATTATTGATGTTGTTGATACGTGTGGCAAGGTACTACGATTGTAAGCGGTGATAAGGCTTTAAAACTAAAACAAAACACAATGTTTAGATAGCGAGCGTTAAATGATTGTTGGGGTTTTAATTGTCAATACTGTTTTGTGTTTAAGGACTTACCGAAGCAGGACTAAAAAATCTGACAACAAAACTTGAAATCCGTGTTTCGATTAATTAGCATTAATCATTTAAGCATAAGATTTGGTTATTTAGTGATCACAAAACAGACATAATTAATCTAATTTGGGTTTAAGAAAGTCAAAGTTACTAACTACAATTCAGATACTTATCAAAAACAACAGAAGCCATAAATAAAAACTTTCGTTTCAGCTTATCGATAAACAAAGTAAGCCACAAAATGAATTTTAAACGGCCCAAAGAAAGCAAACACCCGAGCCAATATACACAGGACGGCTAATAGATTGCTCAAAGTTATTTAATCTCTTTATAGATTTCATCGTAAACTTCAGTACTGGAGTAAATTCGGATGCAATTCACTTAGCCACTGAAAACAGTGCGCGCGGCGTTTCAATTCAATTGAATTGAAGTTTTCTTAGAGGCAAGCAAGCAAAGGCAGGGCTGGCATTCGGGTTCCGTCTGCTTTATGACAGCACCACCCTGCGTCGACCGTAACGCTGGTTTACGAGCACCACATCCCCCTTCTGGCATATAGTTTCAAACTAAAACTGTTAAAGGTATTTCTTTAGAAGCGTTACGGCATCATGCTCCGCGCCTTAGTCGCGGAATTATGCTAAACTAAAAGAAAGTCGAGCACCGAGCCAAAAGCTAGGATACCTATTTCTGATTAGATGCAACCTAAGCTTTAAATTTTAAAGTTTGCATCAAAACAACTAACATGAGAAGTTTTCACTATTGTAGAGAATGAACAAACTTGCTGTTTGGAATAACTACAAGTTTCTTTGACACCTCTTATAGGAATAATATCGAGCTGTTTTGTGGTGTTCAACAAGAGTATTTGCATTGTAAGCGTCAGTAAAAAAGCGGCCAAGTGCATGCCGGAGTCGCGCAGAAAGCGTTTCTTACTTTTACTGATACAATATTAGTCGTTATCGAGCAAAAAGCGACAAAAAATCAAGATTATTTCCTTGTTTCATTGTTTTGTTAAAGCGACAAAAAATAAACATCACCGAATGACAGAGAGGTCAAGGAATAGTGATCTCTTAATAACAAGGTCCCATTTTTACCCTCCGGACACACAACTCTTCAAAATCCAATCCACCAATAAATATGGATCTTATTTACTGCCACTGAAACAGCAATTTACTCGTCACTACAGTTCAGCATAACAATATGTTCCAAGAACCGCAATATCGCCGTAAAGTTCGTTATTGAAGCCATAAAACTCTGTTAAGAATTTCTCATTGCCTTATAACATCTCGTAATGCGCGGACAAATAAAATAAATTCCCTGCGTGTCATGTCTGCAGCTCTTTTAGAACAGAATAAGCCTCTTAAGTTTTGCTTCAATGATCTTTACCGGCTTACTTAAGTTATGCATATTATTATGTATATGCAATGTTTTCTTCAATTCTTAGTTGAAAGGAAATAAATGGAGTAAGCTTTTATGGTTGCTTTAACGAAAACAAACTCGTATACGATCTGTGAAAATTATTTCGCGGTTGTTGTTTGAATAAGAATTTCGTGCTGACAAATTTTAATATAAATATTATAGTAACGTATTTTTATAATAATACATATAGGTACTATAAGGAGGGAGGTTTAAGAGAAATGCTTAGTTAGGGACAGGGTCGTGAAAAAGACAAGTTAATAGTAACGACACTTGGCCATTTTCATTCCAGGAAAATTATTACTAAAAAGAAACAAGGTCAATCCATTAATATCCAAAAAGACAATTCAGTTCAACTAAACAGTGCATATAAAATATTTAGCAGCCATTGAATTTATAAAAATTAGACGAACCAGATATCAAAACGGTATATAAACAATTGTAATAGCAGATTTGAGAAACTAATATCGCGTTTGTCTTATTTGTATGCCAAGCGAATACACCATCTGCGAAGCATGGGCCATACCATAAGATTCTTAGTTTTCACTATCGCGGGCCAGGGATCATTCTATCGACTAGCTTATTGCAAGTTATGTGAGAACTTTTGGAATATTATACACTTTGTTACCTGAAAGGGGTTTCATAAAACTGAATTATAGCCATAACCTTAACTCGGTCTTGAGGAGGCTCGTAAAGAAGCATCTTGGGCTCTCACAGGACACGTGGAGTCGAGTGTTGTTAAATTTTATGGAAACTCCACTGGATACAATGGAAATATGTAAATTAAGCGGACGTCTCAAGTTACCGGACTCCGTGTGAAACCTTTCATATCGGCCGGTTAGAAAAGCATCTCATAAACGAGATTGTCCATAATATTTGGTCTGAATAAGAATGTAGCACGTATGCGGCGTACTAGGGAAAAGAGTCCGTGGTCCGTCGTTAAGTCGGAGTAAATGTATTGTTATTTTAGCATTCACTCTGTTCTTTTCAGCTAAATGTGGGCAGGGAATACTGCTGCCACAAGCGTACTGTACTTATCGAACTTGCTTCTTACTTGAGTAAAGTCGTCGTAGTCTGTCGTAGGTACTTTGGCTCGTACCACGGATACATTTTCATTCAGGCTTTATACTAAAATGGAACGTCTCTCTTAAGCACAGAACGTGCGGTGCGTCAACGCAAAGAAAGATCTTGTAATACGCAGTTCTTTCTCTCGATAAAATAAGCTAAACAAAATTATTTTTAATAATTTAATATACAGAAACCACATCGTAGAGTTGTAGTCGAGTCTCCAAACAATGCGTCAGCGAAAATGTCTTATTCTTAAGTCACGTCTCCACGTCCTCTAAGGAGATTATATTTATCGTCCTGACTTGCTTCACTCACAAGAAAACAAAAGTATGACGGAGTGTCATAGCTTATTAAATTAAGTTTTAAAATCGTATATTTATTACCTACCTAATGCGGCCTCGTAATAAAATCAAATGATTATGTCAAACCTACAAAATAACAATGGGACGAGACATGTATTCTTTTTTGCAGCGTAGGCGTACTATAAATTATAATCGGTATAATAAATGACCTTCGTTTATTTCTTGTTACGTTTTAATCGATCCCGAGAACGATCTATGTGTCAAAAACATAACCGCATAAAATTTATGCCATCGTAAAATTAATGTTTTTACAAAAAGTAAGTTGGCGACGCTCGGGCGGCGTCGGCGCCTGCGCTCGCGGCGCCCGCGGTCGAGTTTTCTCCGCGCTCGCCCACGCGCGCCTTATCTGCCGTGTTCTCACATAGAAATTTACACGTGCTCGCGAGTGCCGGGAACCGTAATAACGCAGTCGTCGCGCTTTATCTACCAGCGAGGCAGCTGCGGCCGCGGCCGATATGCAGCCTCGCTTATGAACATCCAACAACACCCGCGGGAACGTGGGCGACAGGCCGCAGCCGCCGCATTTTATAACCTTTTTATTCCATTGTCACTCCGGCGAAGCGACGCAACCGAGGGAAAAATAAATTTTACTCTTTATCTAAATGTCAAATCGTTCGGTTTCGATCGAATCAGTTTCCAAATAGTTTTAATAAATCTCCTTTTACGGCTTTCGGAGCGGGCGGCAGGCGATATCAAGCGAGACGTATTACAGAATCATGTGGCGAGTTATCGTGTTCTATTCTGTTGTGACCGGCGAGCCTGCGTGGCAATAATAGGTGAGTTTAATTGAAAGAGTGTCAATAAATTTGTTAGCGGCGGGCGCGTCGCCGGTGGTCCCGATAAACTAAATCGTCCCAGGACGCGCGACAAATCCCGCAGGATCGACCCTTGTTCGAAGGACGACCGTTTGTTTTTATCTGCTGCCAACCTTGTCTTCATTATAATAATATATCTTCCAAAGAGTTTATCGCTCAAAACAAATCTTTCGCTTATCTTGTTTTGTTCCACTTTGATTTGAATTTTACTGCGACATTATGGACACAGGCTTCTCTTCCTGTGACTTGCTGTATAAGTTTCATTAAACCAGAATAATGCATTTTTCATGTTTGTTTAGAAGTCCAGTCACAATTTTCGGATTTGTTTTCTCACGATATGACCCCGCCCACGGCTCGGTTCTACGAGAATACATTTCGGACTAAGGAGTGGAGCTTCATGTTAATTTATGAAGCTTGCCTAGCTCTGGATGCGGCAGATAAAATCGCGTACATACTTTAAAAAGGTTAACCATTCCCTTTCCCGTCCGCTCTGCGAACTCTACCTGTTACGGTTATTTTGCTCTTCTAGATAACTAACTTGTTTTTGTTTGCCTTCCGTCTCCCATACAAATTATGTTGCAACTTAGGTAGTAAAGATAGAATTTATAGCCTGAATCAAGTAAATCCACGCCTCCGATAAATAAAGCGTCCACTGAAGTGGCAAACTAAGTTGTTTGAGTTAAGCAAACTTGTCTCATAGAAACCGGCAGCAAGTGGGGTATCCAAAAACCCATTCTGGGCTTAACGGTTTTACAACTGCAGTCCACCTTTGGGCTCAACAATTCACACCCGATAATCATCTTTGAGATAAGCGCCGCCGGTACGTCACCGTAAAATTACACGAGAATACACGAACCGCGGCTTGTGCACGTTTGAGTACAGTTTATTGGTATTTTATTTGGGTAGTAAGACCGCTGTACTCGTACGTAGGTGTATTTCAGCGGTTTATTTGCCTTTTCTATTAGTTGTGTAGGAAAACGGGTGTAGTTAAGTAGGAGAGCACTGTAATTAAACATGTACGTTATGTACATGTACATGGCTCCATTGAGGTCGTTTTATCGTGGTTTTAACCAAGGAAATAATTATTAATTTCTGTGTGGTTAGGTTTGGATTTGCACATCTCCATTTCAGGTGACTACCTAAGTACTTAGGAAAAATAGGTTAATGTACGTTTTAGGCAACAGGCTAAATACCTACCTATCCACACTCATTTGGTAATACGGGCGTGACGTGTAGGTATATTCATAATTATTACCTTACTGACGTTGACTCAGTCTGTTTTTAGAAAGTACAAGCCGCTTCTACAATGCCAAGTTATTAATTCTTCGTCACTACAATTATGCATTTACTGTACCTACTGTAGTCACATTATGTATTTCGAAACGTTGTCATATTACTGCCCCTTACTGCTGCGTATTACTGTCCCTTACCTTTTAAGACAGCCTTTACTTGGCGCGCATAGTCCAGGCTTAAGGGCACTGGGTCTACCAGCAGCTTCAGCGAGCTGGCGGGCTGGCCGCCAGCGAACAGCAGCGCCGGCCGGCCCTGAGCGCCCGCGCAGCCCCCCCTCCAACCCCCACCCTCCACCAAAACATAAGCACGACTCGTAGAATTACTCGTCCTCGTCTCAAAGTTCAATATTTCACTCAACAACCCAAGGTCACCCTTTAAAACTCGCCGTATCAACACCTTAAACACGTACAACTTTCTTCCCTTAACTTTTCTTTTGGAAACACTGGAAATTTTCCCCGTGAAAATAAATCTTGATTCAATCACCGCGTTTCGCAATACTGTTTTGTTCTTGAATATTGAGTTGTTACTGAAGCACGGAGGGGTGTCGTTGTGGACGCTTATAACTGTGTTGCGTTTATTAACTTTCCCTTTTATAACAAATTCTGCATTAATTGAAAGTATTGTTAGAAAAATTAAGGCTGTCGTGGTAGTTAAGATGTTGGTCATTTTGATAGGATTCCCTGGAAATTACCGCACATTATTGTGAATTTATTATACACTCACTTATAAGTATTTGTTACACTTTTTTTACACTCCGTACTATCAACCTTGCGTATATGCGATGCGGTTGAAGCAGTCCGTTGATATCGTGAGGCGCGCGCGCCGCTTGCCGTGCCAACATCGACTGGAGGCTCTATCGGTGCAACTTGCAGCTTGAAGCTGTAAGCAAACCTTTAAACTGTTTATCCCATCTCTGCAAACACTTAGTGCCCTTGCCATTTCTTATTTCGTCGTTTTGTGTAGGTAAAGTGTTAAAAATCTTGGAGGTAAAAAACTGATTTGTTAAACGTTTTTTTTTTCTTTTTTTCACACATCATGCAGATCTTTTTCTGGGTTCAATTGATTGCTGTTTATATTCAAATTATTTCAATCAATGGAATTTGTATCATGAAACAGCAATTAAACGCATATTTTATGCATAATAAGTTAATAGAGTTGCGAAATAAATGGATTTGATAGGTCTAAACAATCAAGTCGGTAACGTTTATAGAGTCGACAAACATTACATTAAATGCCAATTAGAAATGTTGATGACAAGCTCGTAGTTTTGCCGCGTACCATATCAAAATTAAATCATTTGAATAATTGAACAGTCAAATTAATACTGTTGTTAGTTCATACTAATCCGGACAATAAAACCTAAATAAACTAAATATGATCAAACAAATTTGTCAAATAAATATGACGTATACATTTTATTCCTTTGGTCGCCGCGAAGGTCTAATGAGAGGCCATTTTGAACCGAACTCTAAGCTGGAGTAGTTTGTATTGAACCCAAAAAGTTAGTAATAATTGGAGGCCCAATAAACTTCCTAACAGCAGCCGTGACTCGCCTGTTATATTAGACCCGGAACCCCAACAAAAGCCTAACATACCCTCACTTTTTGCGCTATTTGAAATACAGAATGGCCTAACATCCGGCCTCGGCCACAAACTGCATAGTAACAGTATGGAAACAAGGTAATAATGCCATCAAGTGCCCGTATCGTGAAATCACGGATTGGTGGACAAACCGCCCAGTTTACTGAGTATATTAGGCCGTGAATACATTTAATAGTGAGTGCTAAATACAGTCCAGTACGGCACAGCCCTATTATTTCTGCGCTTCGGAATAGTAACATTTATTTGTCCTCCGTATCGATACTATCTGAACTATTACTCGCGGCAGATAGGACCTCGTATTTAGATGAAAATTTAGATTAGAAAAGCTACATTGAAGTATAGCTTGCGTTTTTGATTTCAATGCGGACTTAAGTAACAAAACGTCATAACAGCTTATGACACTTTGTATTTGCCTATTCATACTCTACATTGACTTTCTTTAAGTTTTTCTTGTATTTTGCACACAACTTTCGAACAAAAAGTGTAAAATAAAATAATTAACTTTGTTTCCAGGATTGTGTATAATTTAGCTACAGGCTGTAGTTTACATAAAAGTTGTTTGATTTGTTTTACCTCGATAAAAAAGGCTCTAATGCGGATACTTCGCGTATTAAATCGAGTTTAGCAACATGTTTCGATCTAATCCGTAGCACTTCATCTAGCGCATTGCACGCCACCGTTCTGTTCGCGTGATTGAGTCTATCCCGAAACGTATAGAACTACACTCGATTTAAGGCGTGACTTATCCATATTTAACGAGCGAGTCTCACGGTAGTTTAATGATCAAAAAGACGCCATATTTTTAAACGTGAAGTATTTTTAGGAACTCCATAATCCAGCAACCAATTTAAAAACTGGATCAGCTGCAGATGTGTCCACAGCTTTACAAGACTTGAGCGAGAATCGCGTGGGCGAACAAGTAGTCCGATACTTTAGCAGCAGAGCAACGGACGGTGTCGCAGCGTAAATAATTACAATCGAACAAAAGATAAACTATGCGATTACGGGAATGCATCAGGTTGGGAAGGGCTTGTTCAACATTCTTGTGTGTTAACATAACACCTTTATTACTTTTCGTTTAATATTGAAGTGTTAACGGACAATCGTTTTTGAAGTACTTAACACTTACTACCGTTTGTTATAATATAATACCAACGGTGACCATACCATTTGCGAAGATTTGACTGAGTGAACGGAGTATAGATGTGTTGACGAGAATCAGATAGACATCGAAGTTACAAACGTTCACTTATAGTAACGTTTTACTAAAACCAATGCCTAGGCGACACATTATTTCGTGGTGTATAAACCAACGGGTGCATGTATTTGGTTTTATTATTGGGGTTCATAATATTCATACAAAGTGGTCATCGGTGATCGTAAATTTAATAGCAATTTCGGTGCAGCATTGTTGCGTTAAAAGTATGTCATGTTGTGTCCTGTTCTAGCTAGAAAAGCTAATAAGAATTAGTAACGCAATAATTAACCTCGATTGTTTATCTCCCTCGAAAGTATTTGAAGAAAGTCCTGTATCGTACCGAAATTGCTACAAAATTTACTATTAAGGTGGTGTTGATACAATCTGAAACAGATTTCTGTTAAGGAAATGACAAACAAATAAAATATTTAATAAATAGTGGTAAATCGAAACCAACCAGCTAGTAAATAAACAACCTGTAATTACAAATAAGCAGCACACTAACAAATTTACTTGTTCACCATAATTTCAGAGATCTTGTTAAGCGAGTCAGTGGCAGACTACCTACTGCGCTAATGTTATTACCAACTAGTGACTGTCATCTTACATAAAATATTTTCTTTATTCACGACGTCATGCGTAACATACCATACAACATTCGCCTACTTGTAAACTTTCGTAACATCTTAATTTTGTCTTTTACTATTCTCCGAACCAATTTATTTACGACATCTTGTTCTACTACGTTATTGTTTCATATTTTAAATTAAATGATCAATAAAGCGAGCGAGCTCAGCCAATGCATGTCAGTGACAGACAATTAACTTTTCTTATTATACTTGAGGAGATTAAGTATCCCGGGGAGGTCGCAAGAGAGCAGTAATCTAACGCAACCTTTTCTTAAACAGCTGCTTTAAATATTTAATAGACCACAATAGAATAAGTTTGATACCACATCAGTAAGATCGAGCTATAAAAATGACTAAAGGTGAGCTAGACTAACTTATTTATTATTGTGAATATAACAAAGTAAAAACACAAATCAAAACACATTTTTAAGAACACACTCTATCGTTCGCTTTTTATTAGTTTAAATTTATAGAGTGGCTTAGTTGCAAATTTGAGAAAAAAAATCTAATCATGTAGGATTGTAATATCTGAACTTGAGGCGCACTAAATAATGGAATAGCGGAGAGTATAAATAATACCTTTTGAAATAGAGGCTATATCAAATAAATGCAAAAATTACGCTAATACTTTGTTGCCCAGTCAAGTATGTACCCAGTCATATGAGATAGATGACCCGTTAACTTAGTTCTTAATAAGATAACTAATCGTCGTCTACTTTTCGAAATTAAAATTCCCGTCAGCCAATCCACCAAAACGTTTCAATACAGTTAAGATTCAATTTCCTAAAAGGATAGATAGAGGAAACTACAACGATTGGAAGCTCGTAATTCATGCATCGAGCACTGTTGCACACTAAACTCACATAACAACAGCTGTACCTATCTCCTATTGTGTTGCTAATAACTTTCGACAATAAATCCGCTCTCGATATATTAACCGGAGATACAACTTTAACATTTACGAGGATAGTCTTGTAATTTACGCAAGTACAAAACGATTTCGATCGCATTAACTTGGTAAAACAGTTTTGTGCTTGATACTGATACCCCTAGTCTTCTATGGCGTTATCTTGGTACAGCGGAGTCATCCCAAGAGGATCTGCAAATAATGGGGCACGTATAGGGAGGTCACGGCTCTGTAAACTTGGTCGGTAAGAGTCAGGACGGTAGACCCAACGGCCGAGTCTCATACGCTGCAGCATTGGAATGCAATTCAAGCATAGCTGTGGCAGACAGCGATCGATAATTGCATTTTGTGGTCGAGCCGCGCTCCACTTGGCGGCTAACACGCGCGATCGCACGAAACGCAAACAAACTTCAGTTTTCTTGTACAAATTTCAATCTTAAACACTCCGGTTGGTACGAGCTGCGAAATGCTTTCATGCTTTTGCGTAAGGTAAATATCGGTTCCATTGTTCTGTTTCAATTTGCTCTCACCGATAGAGGTAATGGACTCGAGTTAGCTGTTTGTAGTTATTTACTTGCATAGGAGTAGGTAGAACAGGCTGTCATGTGCGATTGCATTTGGATTCCTATTGCAACGTGGAGGGTACAGTTTTTACTATTTTTGTTACGATTGTATACCTTTTAAAATTGAATCTGCGTTCGTATTTCGCACAATTATCTTACTATGTAATGTATTATCTTTTCAGCTGTATTTACTGACATATATGTTTAAAGATTGTTTGGATTCACAAAATCTTTCTGCGCTAGGTACAAGCTCTTGTAAGCTGTTCTAGTTTCCCTATTATTTTTTTTAGAAGTAGGTATAACAAATCCAAAAGCGTTTGATTTTTCCGCTGACACTTTACAAGGAGTCCTCTTTAAATAAATAAGGGTGGAAGTTTAATTTCCTACAAACGTTAAAGATACTTTAACGATTCGAGACCAATACGGTATTCCGCTCTGTGCCGCTTTTTATTGTGATTCCTTGACACACCATTACAAATTAAGAGGGGGCTATTCAGTTTTTATTGCATCGTAATTTTGGTTATTTTCCTCAAATGTAACAATCACCGATGCAAATTAAACGGGATATCCTATACCTTTAAACGAGCAACTCTTGTATATATATTTATAAATATATACCAGCTATCTCGGAAACGGCTCTAACGATTTTCATGAAATTTTTTATATAGACGAGGA
>BHDV01007456.1:144605-195833 GCA_005406045.1 Adoxophyes honmai
ATATTAGTTTTACAACTTGTATTACCAGTATTTCAATGTATGCAAAAAATAATCCGAGTAAAGCTCGGTCACCCAGCTAGTGGATGTCTAAGTCTGTATTTAAAGAACTCTTCTTTTACACTATAAGGTTAAGCTGATCGTATTTTTGCTTTCTTTTTGTAGTCTTCGGCATCGTTCTGTCTAAAATGCCTGTCGTTGAATTATGATAAAAAAGGACTAACTGTAATTAGTATCAAATTTAATAAAAAAACTTTTTCTTACATTTTACGTTAGGTTGGTTTAAAATTAAAACACCAGTCGTAATTTTTGTTAAGTAAAAGATCACGTAAAGTATGTAACATATGTGAGTTGAGGAGTGTTGTTTATGTAATAAATCGGATGCCTCGGGCGGCGGGCGCAGCGACGGCGCGGCGCAGCGTAGTCAGCCGAACGCAATTTGTAGAACATTTCTCTTGTATGCCGGGCGACACTTCTGCGGATTGCAGCGAAAGCTCTACATGGATACACCGATCAAATACTCGCAAAGTCGCAAAATCACCATCGTTCATTGAAGAACTGGATGATATCATAAGATAAACTGACGTGAACTTTTTATCTCAACTTGAAGAAACACCAAGAAATAATCTGACCGGTAGCTTCTCCCTAACGAGCAGTACAACTTACTGCACAGTTTCTTAGTTAAAAACTTAGTTGAACATTGTTAGGAATATTCCCTGAACCAAAAGGCTAGTTGGAGGAGCCGGTTTGCATAAAATAACCATCGATGCAACCAAGTATTGTGCTCGGGCTGCAGTCGCGGGACGCAATTTGTCGGACATTTCTCTTGTGTGTCGCCGTAACAAAGCTACGAATCGAGCTGACGTGAAACTATCGATAATACTGTGCGGAATTAGTGCCTTTGTTCTTATTGTTCGCCGAGCTGTACCCGCTAGAATTTATTTTTTTACACACTCTTGTGTACTCCGTTACGGAATTGCACCGACGAGCGTTCGAGGAAAGAGCCGTCCTTTTAGCTTTATTTGATAAACGTTTACAGCAACATTTAGAGTTTCAGCTTGTGAAATAGGAAATTTGCAGAACTATGTTAACATAGCTTATATTCAGTGAGACAGCTAAATCAAACCAGTAATGATATGATACAATTTTTAAAAGTGTATTGTTTGTTTCCTAGGTCATCACCTACCTACATCATCAGTTTATGTATGTTTCTCACACATGGTTACACACACACACACATCATAATTTGTATTCGTAAATATAGTAAGCAGGTAAGCATACTATGTAGAGCAGAGTGAGTACAAAACGTTATACGGACATAAGCCAACGTTAGCATATTTTTTATGTTTTAAGTAATAGTGACGTTGCTAGCCCATCGCCTTATGGCTTTACCGTGACGGAAAAAAAATCGACGTATTATTCTAAGTTCGATACTACTAGAAATTTCACATACACAAACATAACATTAGTTTCCACGTCCGTTTATCCGGAAGCCGTCAACCTACTTCACGTCGGCAAATTTCATTTTAATAGTGTTCGAACGGAGTCCAATATTTTTGGGAATGTCGGAGAGGCGGCAGGGGCACCATTTAATCTCGCCTTTGGGCGTGGGCATCTCATTGCTGCGGCAGCCATGTCGCGCCAGCCCTAACTGTGTCATAGGCCCACAGGGGAGTTTTAACATCACGTTTTTATTTACTTTACGACGGCGAACAGAAATAACGAAATTTTCTGCAAAATTATTTCAAACGAATGTAGTTGCAGTCTCGTTTTTGCTTGTGAATGTTGTGGTGTGTCCATTAGCAAAGCTACTTGTAGATTTAGGCACGGCGGCACTGGGTAAGATTTTATTCGTTTTAAAAACGGATACGCTGTTAGGTTCCAGTGTAAAGATTTTCAGGAGGCAAATGAATGATTTTCAAAATTACTCAATACTATTTCCTGATCGGGTAATGATCAACTAACCAGATTCTTTAAGGACTAAATAAGTATTCGTAATTCGTAATATCCTAAGTTATATATGACTTGGACAGACAGTGGGAAGCGCCTTTATACTATGTAGTAAAGATGTCGTACAACATTACTTCGTGCAGGTGAAACAGGCCACAGAATGTTACTGTTATATACATACATATTTTCACGCCTGTAATCCCAAGAGGGGTAGGCAGAGCACATGAATTCAAAAATCCAGTGCCACGTTTAGCAATGTCAGGGTAACCAGATGGTTAAACGTGATATTGCAGTGACAGGTCGCTGCCCATCGCCCACAATACACTAACCCTTTCCCAGAGTCGACTCTTACGACACCCACGGGAAGAAAGGGGGAGGTGCTATTCTAACCCGGCACCACACGGGGTTACTGTTATCATTAACAACTTGACCAGTAATTAATCAGCTCTCTATAATGATATTGCTTTCATTTAAGAGAATAACACCGTTGCAACACCAGTAATTAGACATGCAAGACAAGTCGTCGTAAACTGGATTCTTTACAACTTTGTTAACCTTTGAAAATCTTAGGCGCCGGTCTCGTATCGAAAAGGCTAATTGTGTCTAGAACACTTCCAGTTGATAAAATGATTTCGTTTCTCATTTTTAAATGTGAATACAGCCTATAAGCACCTACAGCCTTGGAAATGAGATATATTTAGTGTAACAGGTATATTAGCATGTGTTTTGCCGTAGGTTTCAGTTCGGTTTCAATCGCTTTGCACCGCCTATTTTTATGTACTGTCTATCTCTTTTAAACAAACTGGATGTCTATGTAGATCCAAACGTTACGTTGGGTTTTATGTGTTTAATTTCTTAATATCGTTCAATTTCTTGCTATATATGGCTAATATGTATATATATAGGCTATATGGCTATATATACATACATACATATTCTCACGCCTGTATTCCCAAGAGGGGTAGGCAGAGCACATGAATTCAAAAATCCAGTGCCACGTTTAGCAATTTCAGGGTAATCAGATGGTTAAACGTGATATTGCAGTGACAGGTTGCTAGCCCGTCGCCCACAATACATTAACCCTTTCCCAGAGTCGAGTCTTACGACACCCACGGGAAGAAAGGGGGAGGTGCTATTCTGACCCGGCACCACACGGGGACGGGCTATATATATTATATGGCTAATACTATAATTAAATTACAACTATATGTTTCATAATGTGATTACAATTTTGTTATTTAATAATGTATCGATGTTAAAAAAATTGATAATGCATGGAAACTTTATTTTCAATTAGCTAGATGTAAATTAATTAAATACTACTTGTAAACTTGCAACTACTCCTAAAATTGTTACGTACTATGCAATTTAATAAAAAAACAAATATAAAACGAAAGAAAACGAAAGAAAACGTTTTTAATTTTGTCAAAGAACGCGTACATCTGACGAGCATTTCTATGTATACTTACATCAATCAAAAACTTATCACTGGGCAAAATCCAGTCTGACGTTACTGATAACCGGTGAAAGTTTCGGTCCCAAGTTTTACACCTCGGAGTTCCTTCGCCCAAAGAATAAACGTCATACGTTTGATGCTATTACAAAATTTTATTACATGTTAAATGCTGGGACAGGCTGAGGTAGCGACGGGCAGTACAATGGGCAACACGTTTTTATGCCCGAAATGAAACTCCGAGGCGAATGTTAAGTGTGAGAGCGAACGCAACTCGCCAGTTTAGTGGAGAAAGTACCTCGTGGTAGGTTTTTTTTACATGCATACATACTTCACGCCTGTATTCCCAAATGGCGTAGGCAGAACGCTACATACACAAATCCATGACTATTTTAAGTTTCCACTTCTAGTATATTTACTAGCTTTAAGTTATGAGATACTATTAGAGACAGGTTGCTTCCCTGTTGCCTAAAATATATCATAAACTATCCTTACCTCCTGTCACCTGTTACGACATCCACCGAAGAAACGGAGAGGTGCTATTCTACGCCCAATACTACACGCCAATGGTTACTTGTTTACGTAATTTTAGTCAAAGAAGTGGTGGTTTCCAGTGTTGTTCGTAATTTACAAATAAGAAAACAAAGTCGCTGCAAATTCCAATGCTGTTGCGATAATTTACACTTATTGGGTATTGGTTATCTTCTCACCACAGGCGTGATTATTATGTTAAGAAGACAGTTCGTTCAGAAATACCGCTCTATTTCTTACAAGTAGTAGTCATTAAAATGAGAATATAGTGAGTCTTATTATTTTCTGCGATTAAATTGGATTGGAAATTTAGTTTCAATCAGCAGTAAACTGGATCACTTATAAGAGACCCCTGCTGACAACTGTTTACTTAAATCGCTACAATAAAATATCGTGCAGCAATAAAAAATAATCAATTTTTACACTTAAAACATGAAGTCGGTTTAATACCTTTTAAATATTATTTTCAAACAGACAACAGAGACCTAGTTTTTTACATATATGTATACATATATCACACCTGTATTCCCAGATGGGGTTGGCAGAGCACACGAAATACTACAGAGACAAAACGATGACTTTTTAGGAGCTTTTTAGGTTTAGGTATGCTTTAGGCGTCAGGCTAGCAACCTGTCACTATTATACTACCTCTTCCATCTGTTTTCAAACTGGCCCAAGAAGTGGCTGCGAAGCGTGAAATAGTCATAATCATGGTTTTGTCTATGTCACGATTCGTGTGCTCTGCCTATGCCTACCCCATTTGGGAACACAGGCGTGATTGTATGTATGTACGTACTTTTTAGGTTTTAAGGTAGTAGGTATAATAGTGACAGGTTGTTTAACACTTTTTACTATAGAGCACTAGTGACAACCCTAACACTGCACCAAAAACGTTGAAAAAACGATGATCACTGATGATCACACATGATAGAAGTATAAGTCCTTAAATGTAAGCATTTACCCTCTTTTTCCTCTTATTCTTCAAGTACGCATTGAACCAAGAGCTAGACATTTATTTTTATGTAGAATCCTAAATCGAACCTAACTTCTTTTCTTCGGCAGGCACATATCGCTGTCATTTAGCTCAATGCCAGCTCGTTTGTACTTTTTCAACAGCTCTCTAGTAATAAACGTTCTACAGACAAACAAATGAGTCGGTGCTTTTTACAATGGCCCGTATGTTGTGTGCTTTAGAAAATAGCAATTTCTGTATTGGTGACTCTTAATTTCTTAGTAACTTTAGCACGGACAGTTAAAAGTCTTGTTTAAATGGTTAATTTCTCATTCAGTGCTATAATTCCCTGTCTATTCGAATTTATATTTATGCAAGTCCGCTAACTTGAAAACGTTTTTCATTTTCCATAAAAAAACAAAAGAAATCTGCTACATCAAACACCTTGTTCAATAAAATCATTCAATTATTATAATATGTTTGTCAGTATCATGGCTTTACTGACTTAGAGTACTTCGTTAAACTGTCTTAATTTCATCTATCTATTACTGAACCTACTGCCCTTATAAAGGTTAATTAGTTAGTTCATTCACATCTTGTTCAATACGATCATGAAACTTTAAGGTAAATAAGACTATTATAGTCATTTGTATAAAGAGCTTTTATTAAATTGAACAATACATTCGAAGAAATTTAGTTTGTTGTTGCAATTATCCACTCTTTGCTTTAATAAACATTTTCATAACTGTTTCAAATATTTTTGTAAAACTAAGAGAACATATCACTTAGTTGGAATGTGTTCTTTCAGTGATAGCACAAATAAAAAGTAGTTTTAAAATCCACTTTTATACAACATTGATTATGAAGTGAAATTTCAAGTAAGTACTTTTAAAATTGACCATTTACTAAAACACACCAAAAACAGCGTTCGAAAAACAGTTACGGAGAAGGCACTTTATCTGCCCGTTTGGAGGCGCTTGTGCGGTGACCGCGTCCGTTTTGTGTAAAATGTCAAAGTGAGGGTAAAACCAAGAGTCGGGCGCAAAATTGTGTTGACGCAGTGACCGCAGCGGCGCGGCGCGGCGCGGCCACGCGTGTCCCCGCGGCGCTGCCCGTGGCGCGGCCGGGTGGCCCACGGCCCACTCAAGAACAATTCTAGTGAAGCCGTCATCCGTGGGGATAAGCGGCTCATTATTCACTAAAAGCCCACGGCGTGCCCGCTCGGGTAATTGGAGGCTTTGTTCCTTTGCGCGCGGCTTTGACGCTCGCGTGAACTACGAGCTCCCTTAGATTATTACTCGCACAATCAACGTTGTACGCCAACCCGAGTAATCTGACGTTTGAGGTAACGAATATTCGGCTCGGCGACGCATTTTTGCAACATCATTTTTGCACGGCCGCACTTTTTCCGGGCAAACACAAGTCGCGTCTAAAAATCTTCCCGTCGTATGGTAATAAAGGATGAAATATTACACCATTGTCGAAACCAGTTTGTCGTATACAGAATCGCTTCAGTTTTGCGTGAGCGTGGGAAAGAAAGGCAGAAGAAGCCATAATCATTGGGTTCCGTGCATTAGAATGAAGTAATGGCTGCTCCGCCCGCGCCCGGAGCCGATAACGTCCAAATGTGACATTTTGTTGCCTTTGCCGTACTAAAGAGAATCTTATTCTTATCTTCATTAAATTCATTTCGAAATCTTAAGTAATCTCTGCCGAATAACTATTACTATCCGCCTATAACATTTTAAAACAAAAAATTAGTTCAATTATTCTGGCTTCCATGTATATTACAATTTCATGATATTCAAATAAAAGATAATTGCATTTTCTCCTCCAGAGATTTAATATTAACGAATTGAGGCACGACGACGGGATTTCTTTGCCTTTCCGGCCTCAGGAACACGACATCCTGGGTATTTTTAATTGTCTTTATTTTGCTATCATCTCGGTAAAACAATGGGAAAACATTGCATAACATACTATGTATAAGCACATTTACATAGGTTTAGGTATGCTTTAGGCGATAGGCGATAGGCTACAAATATATGTCACTATTCTACTTACCTCTTACACCTATTTTCTAAAAGTAGTATTGTTCTATAAGCGTCTACGTTACGTTTTGTACGCTCTACCTACCCCATTTTTGAATTTAGGCGATTATGTTATATTTGCATATTAAACTAGTTGATTAACGACTAATTTAATGACTAATAGGTAGCACAAAGCCCATTAAGTTATACAGAAAAGCTCTCAAAAGGACGTTAAATTCGTTAATACCCAAAGCGACCGCTCGGCATTCTAACTGCTCGCACAAGGCGCTAGTTTACCGAATAAATGCATATTGCAATCTTGGGTCTAAGTGCCGAGCTCATCCCTCTCTCCGCTAGATATTACAGTTATTGCACTGTTCAGTTATGGTCTAATTAATTGTTAGTGGGGAAGACATCGTCAGTTTAATTATAAGTTGCAAGCTGCGGAACTCTCGTTACCATCAACTATTCCAGATAGACACTTGAAACATCGTAAATAATGAACTAGGGTAGCACCATCGCTGCCTCTCGAAGTGAAACTAACAAGGACCATATAGTGTTATAGGTAGGGTGCCTCTAACATGTTTTCTAATTCATATGTAGCGCTGAACTTCGCCGGCGCAGATTAGGGTGTGTGCTGACTGGGAAAGTTTAACAGGCATGAAAGTTTAATCTGGTTTACACACCATATTTATTTGACTGCTGAATGCCCAATTTATTTACTTCGTAACTGGCTGCGGGAGTTATTTTACTTGCATTAACGTGATAATGTTGCATTGCGATCAAAAATTTAAATATTAAATTACATTACAAATAACAAATCATTACGACGGGTAATGGACAGTAATAGTGTAGATAATATTTGCGTAACAGTTTTCAGCATCTCTTTCTACAGTATGTCTATTAATACAATTAATTTTACCGTATCAATATTCAATTTTTTTTTGGTTTGACTGTACCTACGACATTCCAAACAAAAATCTTCCAAAATGGATTAAATATTCAAAACTTCTTAAAAAAAGGTACTGGCGGTTTGTCGCGATCGCCGGCGCTACGCAGGGGCTTGTTACGCGGAGCCCCGGGGCGCCAACCACGCTACCCTCGCACCTAACAAACACACTTTACAGCGAATCTAAGCCCTACCCCTTCAGATTAAGGCTACCTTCAAGGCCAAGTACTTGTAAATTTATCGTGGCAGCGTTTACAACCAGTCTTCCTCATTACGTCTGTCGGCGTTATTGCCATCTCGTCGCAACATCAGTAAACGCCGCTTGGAAAAATATTTACACATCTCTCATAAATATTGGAAGGAGAGGAGCGCACACTTACTGTATGTCGAGCTTTTACATTTTTTTAAGAGCAAATTTACTTACTTTGAAAACTTTCAAAGTAGAGTCCTGAATGCGAAAAAAAGAAATAGTAAAATTGCATTTCATTAGTGATGAAATCGGCATGGAAACATCTCCCACGGCTAACCACACTTCTGGTATTCAAGGCTACTTGCAACACAAAAATCTACGTTAAATTATTTTCGTCATCTCATTAGTTAAATAGGTGCATAATAATCCCTTAATTTACGACCAATTTTGTACTTGCATATGAATATAAACTGCCAGTATACCTATCAGTTAACTTAAACCGCAAAACACAGACACAGAATATCCTCTAAAATAACTAACAAGATGCAAGAGGCACAAACACACCTTAGCACTCGACGTTTGCAACGCTATTATACTAAAATATCTAATCTGTCTGCTGTTGCGAGTTGAAAAGATATTGGACCGCTAATAAATATCTGCATTATGAATTATTTACCTACACTATTCGACTTAATTAACGACGAAGTATCTCCGCTCCGTATAACCTTTTTTTTTGTTAATTTTGAAGAAACGCCTTCATGGCGCGGTTGTCAAAATAAAATTGTATTAATAAGTCCCTAAAAACAGAATTCGTCGCGTCGCCACAATATCGCTTTCGGATTACAATACCCGCCTCACAACCAACACTTAAGATCCCATAATCGTGATGCATGGAAATTACCCGTGACCCGTAATAGCTATTAAGAACCGTGACGAATCCCACAAAGCTTTCTTAAAGGTCCTACATAGAATTAATTCCAGTACTCTATGACTGCGCTCCCAAGGGAACAAAAGCGAGGTTAATCTTTTAAACAATACGACCGCACCTCAAGCCCCACTGACATGATTTAACGCCCAGTTAAATAACTGCGATTTAATTAAAACCAAGCAACTAAAGTCGTCGTTTTAATACATAAATCACGCATCGTAAATAACGCTAACTTTGCAATAACGAAAGAACCGAAACTCATACACATATTACCATTTATACAGTTGCAAAAACTCCTGGAGAAGTTACGACAATAGATTCCAATTTGGAAGATGAATTTTTCATGTATTTCCTTTCTGATTCAAATATATGGAAATATCTCATTCGGGCAGAGCCTTTTAAATTTTTGAATTATACTTACTCTTATTTGTAAGTAGCTGTTTAATTTAAGCTCACACATGAGAATTCTGCAAAAGAGTAAGAGTTATCTCGATTAGGAAAAGCGAAAGGAAGGAAAATCAAACTTATGGTTCATTTCAAACTTATTTATAGTTTCTGGGGTAGACAAACGATAGCGCCATTTACTCATTTACGGAACAGAGACATCTAGTGATACAAAAGTCAAACTCAAACACTGATACACGACCACACATCTTTGTAACCGCTGCGTTGTATTCTGGGAACGGTGGTAGCCAGAAAAATGTTTTTCTTTTTGTGAATAATGACCAAAACAAAATCGTCCCCGGACGGTCACGATCTCACGTAATCCAAACAGATAGATCCTCCGTGGCAGGACTACACGACTAGCGGCCGTGACATAAGCCGTTTATGATTCATTATTTTAATACCTGTTAATAAGGGTCTTCCGTTGAAAAATAAAAACACATTCCCGTGGCCACGTACCTTTTAAAACCACATTTCACGGAGTAATTAGAGGCTATCCTTCTTCGGGTTGTTTATTTTTGACCAACAGTCTAACAAATTAAGTTGAAGACTCCTCAAATTTAAACGATAAATGTAATAATGGAACAGGTAAGATCTACATTGGTATCCTTAGTACTAGGCTTTAACCTTTTGACAACAGAATAGCATCCCGTCACTATTGACTTAGAACCTAAAAATATGGTAGATGTGGTTGCGAAAAGTAAAATAATCATGGTTTTGACTTCATATGATCTGCCTATTCTATTGGGGAATAGAAGCGTCATGTATGTGTGTATGTAAGCTACTAAGTATGTAGGAAATCAGCAATAAACGTTCTTAGGCGGCGGAATACACTTAACATGACTGTAAGTCAACGATACGGTATGAAAAATTAAAGTTTATCATATTTATTAGTAGGTAAATATTCATGACATTATTCTGACATTATTCTGTATTTAAATTGTATTTTTTATTTGTTTTGAATTCTTGCCATTATTGTTATAATTTTAGCATATTTCTAATCATTTTTTAACAATTGTTTACAATTCGACGATCTTTTTGTGAATTACAGTGGAATCCGTTTAGTGCGACTTCGCATTTAACGACCAACCGTTTTTAGCGACGTAACTGTAGGCATAAGTTTGGTTCTAATATAAACCACTATGAAAGCGCATCCGTTTAGTACGACTCTTACAACGACCAACCGCTTTTAGCGACCAATTTAGCATCAAAATTGTACACTTACAATGACGAGTGTTGAGTGTTACAGTATGTTCATATGAATCGTAGCCAAGGAGCTACTTTCGCCCAGCGCACGCCCAAAAATGGCTTCTACAAAACGAAAAAGTTTCTCTATTGAAGAAAAAAACTACTAATTCGCACATCGTTTTTATATGTGATACATTTAAATAAAAATGTCTGTTCGTTTATTACGGCGGCCGGTTAGTACGACGTAATTTCACCGGTCCCTTGGCCGTCGTTATAACCGGATCCTACTGTACTTATATCTGACATGTGAATTAGGTATAATGCGATTTTCAAATAGAAATAAAGAAATTGCTAAACGTGGCACTGGATTTTCGAATTCACGTGCTCTGCCTACCCCTCTTGGGAATACAGGCGTGAGTATATGTATGTATGTATGTATGTAAATAAAGAAATCTATCTACTCATTAAAAAAACAGGTGCTTTGAATAGTTCGCACTATTAAAGCCCAGTCATTGGAATGAATTTCTAAGCACTCTGTGATCTTTCAACGCTTGACTGGAATATTCAAATAATTTTCATAATTAATAGCACTTGGGTTAGCATTTCATTTGCGAGTTTACCTTGATGTTGCTAGTTTGGTAACAACCCTCGCTTTCACGTTTGAAAAGCTACAATAACCTAAGTACAGTACTTGAAAAACCTCCGATATTTAATAATAAAATTTCATTTAGTATTTTTATCTTAAAAACTGCTGTACATATTTTTAGCACATACAGACACACACACACACAGAGAGAGAGAGAGAGAGCGCACGGGACGCTACATTAATAAAATCCTGACTATTTCACGCTTCATAGCCACACAGGTTTTTAGACTGTTGCCAAAAAAATACCTAAATCATACCTTTGTCGGCTCTCATGACTCCCACGGAAGAAAGGGCCAAACCCGATATCACTCAGGGAAGACACACGCGATATTATATAAATAAAAACTTCAATATTCAATATTCAGTAGGTGTACTAACTCAAGGCACCCTTATAAATTGAAAGAACAAGCTAAACAAGTATGCAGCTGGCTGTCATCTTGAAATAGTGTCCACTGATCCTGTTGGGATTGCTCGGTCAGGGAATGTACCACGCAATGAGGAACTGGATGACGCCCGTGGGTGCTGCAAGTATTCTTGGTACATGCTAGCATGCTACCCACCGTGTCACCGTGTGTCTACGAGGAATGTGCTATTTTAAAAATAAAGTATCTCTGTGGTGTCAGGTAAGATAACAACCCTCCATTTCTTCCGTGGATGTCGCAACAGGTGACCAAGTATATTTTTAGTTTTTAGTCGCTTTTAAGGAAATAGGTTTAGGTATGCTTTAGATGACGGAATAGCAACTTGTCACTATTAGAGGTACCTCTTCCATCTGTTTCCAAACCTAAAATTTATGCTGGAAGTGGCTAAGAAGCGTAAAATGGACATAGTTTTGTCAGTATCACGTTTTGTGTGCTCTGCCTCTACCCCATAATTATGTGTTTTAACAATACATAATGCACTCACTTAATCTTAAACGATTTCATTATTATAATCCATTCGCTCGTATACTATGTATGTATGATCGTATGTATGATTCTAATCACACGAGTGTTTAAGGCCTTATTATGTGCAGCTGCATATAAAATTTTATCTACATCCAAATCATAATGTGCTTACTATATGTTCAAATGCAATAACCAAATGGTCTGGTAGGAAATCTGAGATAGCATTTTAATGTTTACATTATTAAACTAATATCGATATTGATACTTAATTTACCTAAATAAGTGTCAATTTCATGTCACGTCTCTTGAAAACTTGCAGAAGTAAGTCTTTTTAAAAGTATGTAGAACTTAAATTATGAATTACTATTAGGTATCTCAATCAAACTTTACAAGAAGGTTTTCATAATAACACAATATTGTCGTTGTATTAGTAAGAATTCTAATACACATACATACATACATATTCTCACGCCTGTATTCCCAAAAGGGGTAGGCAGAGCACATGAACTCAAAAATCCAGAATTCTGATACTGTGTTATATTTAGTTCATTTTTAATCTTGATATAAGGTTTCACTGTCATATAACCTCATGGCTAATGATTAGTCTTGAAATAATCTGAGTATTCCATGATACTTTGTTTATTGTGAAGTGCCAGAACAATCAAGATAAATCTAAAAATAGACCAACATCATAGGTGGGTAGTTACACGGATATGCACTCCGCTGAGGGTGAAGGTGCTCAAAACAAAACAACTATCCTTCCATAACTCAGAAAGTAACTCAAGTTTTATTGACCACACAGAACTCTTAACTCTTACGACCACGTCAAAACTTTTCAGAGTTTTTCATTTTACTTTCGTTTTTATTTTATACCAGCACAAAAATAATATCCAGTTACTAAAAAAATGCTGCCCTAAAACGTTTGGCACATAAATGCCATGTGTTTGCGCGGTCGTACGAACGATATTTTCGGCACACGTTACAGCCATTTCAAATTTCAATCAAACCACCGGCAGCTCTCAAAATACGACACGAGGAATAAATAGCAGTGAAAACGAAGCAAAAACAAGTGAGCATTCAGTTTTTAGTAAAAACATTAGCGTAAAACTGAAATGCTTTCTTTGAGGCTGAGGGTGCCATTTGTAATGACAATTCAATATGTGTACTCGTATTTCTGGGTTTTGAGCTGCACACACTGACTGTTTTATAGCCTTATAACATAATTATGCACTAGGCCATTATTGTATATTTTTTCAAATGGATTAAATAAAGAAGTCGCTATTAGGTACTTGTTAATTTGAAACGTATGACAAGTGATAAAATATGCTTTAGCCACCTATAATATTTTTTGTTGTAAATATCTAATTAAAAAACATATTCAAATTTATCTATCTTTAAACATATCGATAAATTCATAACATTACGCTTTATAACTTGTGAATTGATAATTCTCAGCCACTAAACAACCAATATAATGAACAATAACGATCAATTAATTGATAATTAATTGGCGGGTTTCTCAACCCATCGTTGCTTGGTGCGCTTAATGGAATCCAGAAAAAATCTAATAACCATAAAACTGTTGTAATATGGAAGGTAAAGCTACACTAGAAGTTGAAGAATAAAAATATGTGCCTAATAATGTAACACTGGTGTTGAAATATTTTCTCACGCGGGCGTAAATATTTGCTCTGTAATTTCAAGTGCTTGAACAATTTCCCTAGAAGATTTCAAACCTGACAGATGAGCAGATGATCACTTTCACATTTATGTTCAACTAAAGAAATTTCATTTCGGAAAAGTATTTAGTAAATACTTCGTCTTCAAGCGATGAATTAGCGATGTGAACTTACGATGCTTCAGTTTGTAAACCAGAAACAGCCATTGTTGCGTACCTAAATATGATTCAGGATATTATTAATTAACAGTAGAAATAACAAGAGGCTGTTGAATTACAAAGGACGGAAATATTAAAGACGCCAAGACCCACGTTTATTAAAACAGGATGAGACTGAAGTTTGGAATGACGGCGTTAAAACGCCGAGTACCGCGGCCTTGTTGAGGCGGAAATATTGTGCGCAACGAAAAGCTCACCACGACGATTAACATTCAGATTATATTGGACGAGCGCTATTTATACGGGCGCTCTTGAAAAAGGGTTCGCTTAGGTCTGGTTCAGTCTTGTGGACAGGTTTTGACACGTCTTGAGAGAGATTTCACGTTAAGCATACCTACTTACATAACTAAAATTGTCATTAAAGTTGCAAGAATAACAACTTCTTTGTTTTGCCGTAGATGTCGTAACAGGTGACTGAAGAAATAGGTTCATGTATGTTTTAAGTATATATAATTATGACAGGCTAATTAGTAACCTCTCACAATTATGTCTCTTTCATCTGTTTTACAGCTTAAAATTATGCTAGGAATCGCTATGAGTCGTGAAAATAGTCATAGTTTTGTCTTTATCAAATTTCGTCTGCTTTGCCTCGCCCGTTTGGGAACACTTTTTAGGTAATTTTTGACAGAAGTTTAGAAAAGTTTTACACATACCTACTTATAGAAAATAAGTAAGTCAATGTTTTGTCAAAAGATGAGGCCACAGAAGTTGAAATAAATCACGATTAAAAAACGGTACTCTCACATAGGAAACTTTTTGAAAAAAAAAATCCCGTATTTTTTTTAGAAAATCGTGAGTTTTTGGAATTTTTTGGAACAAGTGCCTCGCTAAGAACCAATTGTTGTCCAAGAAGTAGCGTGCAACTTGCACCAAACCTCAAAATATATCGCCACATCACGCCGGGAACGTCCCGTTGAAGCTGGAACACTGGCCGGCTCACCGGCGACGTGACTCCACAGAATCGACTCCATTTATGTTCAATTCGATTATCATAATCATTTACATAGCGGCCGGGTACGTGCACCCTCTGATAATAGAGCCTAATTATTACTCTTTGTGCCTTTCTAGCAGGATTTTCGGGACTCGATTTTCTATTTCTATTTCTATTTCGATTGACTGGTGCAGGAGACAAGTCATGCTGGTATTTCTATGTGAGAGGATTAAATTCAAAATAAGCATAAGGAGTTCACTAAATTAGTAATTAGTGAGATTATTTTTTAAACGGAGTAAAAGGCGTTGTTAGAAATGTGGGAAAGACTCCAAAAGAAAAATCCCTCTTCAGGCAGATGTTATGCCAGGGAACAGAAGTCCGTGGAGAAGAAGTTGGAAGTTGTGTTTATGCAACCGATCTTCCAAACTTTGTTAGCGCCATGTAGGACTCATTTGACAGTTCATTATGTTAATGACGTTTGCAGTAGAAGTTCGGCTATTCGCCGATAGGTGGCGCTAGGGCGATGCAGAAACATTAGGTTTTAATTAAGTTAAGTTCAGCACAAATACATGCCACTGCTGGTTACAAGAAGTCTCAACTCATTATGAGAAGGTTTGGAATGTAATTCACACACAGGCCCAACGCGATTAGGAACTTTATATACAACATCGAATTACAGCGTGCAGGTTTCCTCACTATGTTCCCCTTCATGGTATAGGTCATGGTAAATATCAAATTCGATTTTGCACATAAATTCCGATAAATTCATAGATGTGAGACTGGGATTCGAACCCACGACCCTCTGCATGAAAGGCCGCTGGTGAAACCGCTAGGCTACCACGGTTTTTTGGAAAAATTTCGTTACAAATATGCTAAATAAATAAATGTCACTGGACAATTCACATCAATCACCTAGCCCCAAATCAGGCAATTTAATGCCTGTGTTATGGCTACTAGACAGCGGATAAACTTACTTATATTATTATGTATATAGATAAACATCGAAGACTCGAGAGCAAACAATTCATCATAGTACAAACATCTGCCCCGACCGGGGATCGAACCCGGGACCTGAAGCTTCATAGTCAGGTTCTCTAACTGCTGAACTATCCGGTCGTCGACAAATGTGTCAAGGTTTTGTCGGTAACGTTTTGTGCTCTGCTTACCCCATTTGGGAATACAGGCGTGATGTATGTTAACTCATGAAACGCTCGAGTCGCAACGTACCAGCTTTGGTATCTCAATTTGAGTTAATAGAAAATGAAAGTTTGCCAAATTAATAATGAATAATGGTTAATTCATGAAACATATAAAGATTTCTCTGGTGAAGTATTTTAAAATAAATAAGTAGGTACCTACTTACACAATTTACTTAAATTCTTGCTATATTTGTATCAGACGCTAATTTAAAGTAAATGAAAGCGTTTAAATGGATCCGACTGTGTTTTATCGGGATAATAATATATGTTTTCGAAATTATTTAGATTGTCATTTACTCAAACGACTATAGATTTGCATAGATGTTTAGGTCTCAAATTACCTTGATTTTGTTATACCCTATTACCAACATACCTAGATCTCAAAATAACTTGATGTCATAATGGCTAAATCCCAAAATACCTATATTTTTTTCTCAAAACACCGGATTTTTAATATGACTTAATTTTAAAATAACTAAATATCAAAACACCTTAATCGCAAAACAACCAAATCCCAAAATACCTAAATTAAAGGTTATACTTTCATAATATGGGTTTCTTGTTCATCGCTGGCCACTTGTAACTATAGTACTATTATGAAAATTAAATGACATCAGGCAAACATCATTGATAATGTAATTGTAGCTACCTATTCATAGTAATTATAGTTAAACTGAATGAAAGCTTGTAAAAAATTTAGGTATTTTGAGACTGCGACATTTTGCCATTTCGATGTTTGAAGGAAATGTACATTTCAATATTAAGTCGATTTGGGAATTGGACGTTTTCCGTCAAAGTCATTATGACTTTCGTTCTTTTTAATTAATGCGTCAATTTGATATTTAGGCATTATGGGATCATGGCCATTTGAAATTTAGTCAAATTAGTTAATAAGGCATTATGCAATTTTGGTTTAATGAACCCTAAGCGCATAGATGACAGTTCATACTTATGCTGACGTATAGCTTTACAGCGGCTCGGTCGAATGATACCGACCGCGGCCGAGTCTGTGTAATTGCCCCATAATTCAAACTCGTGTGTTTACTTAATTCGCACAGCGTAAATAACAGCCGAAACTACCATGAAAATAATTTGTTGATGTAGTTAATTAATGAAAAGTCAACACTGTTAAATTTGTTATATTATCGCTTTAACTAGTTAAGTTTATCTTTTTAATTCTTAGAAGATTTAGCACATGAATAGATACAGATACACCATTGTGCTTCCATTTCCCTATAATTTTTGTTCTAAAATTTTTAGATTATTGGTACAAGGTGAAATCAAATTGGTGATCCAAAATTAGTGCTACCTACTTACTCATTAAAAATACTACGCAACATAATGCATTAGTTCAATTGTTAAATTAGCCTGTTAAAATTTTAGGTATTCATACTAAGGTGGAAAGAAATCGCGACCTCAATAATGGACACCTCAAGTTTTTACTACTTAATTAAAACAAATCAGTTACGGTATTTCATTGTCCAATATTAACTGAGTAAGAAACACTTATTTTTCTTAGCACAATTTTGATAACATCCTGTAGAATCTGCTCTAAAAGCTTGAACTTCCGCTCGAATATTCTTAACTTCTAAACAGCTTAAAGCTATATTTTAGAAGTAACATTTTTGTCTCTAGAGAGAATACATTAGGCCAACGCACCTCCGGCACTCACATAAATCCAGCGGCCCAGAAGACGCCACATAAACTTGATTTATATTTTGTGACACACGTTACCTATAATATTGCGTTTAAATGAAAATCTAAATTTCTAAACCTTCAAGTAGGTTGAATATGTAGGCTGAGGACTTACTTCGGTTATGTTGATCCATGAAATCTGAATTTTTTGTTCATGTCTGACGTGGTATCGAGTTTAGATTTTACGTTCCGCACCACTTTTAGAAATTTTAGGCAGTGTAAAAATGGTCCAATTCGTTAGAGGTTGCCAACCTAACCTAATGTATAATAATTATAATGTACCTTCTGTAACCTGTTACCTAAGTAGCCTATTACGAAATAGACGAGGCAAATGGAGATCAGATCTGTTATGCTAAACCCGACATCGCTTTTTAATGAGCAACTTAATATTGTAGCAATTATTTATTTACAATTCGAATGTATACTTACTATTTGTACCTACTTAGTAAATTGTTATTGTTGTAAAATGGTTTTTGTGTTTCTACTACACGCCCTCAACATCAACTTTTACTTTGTTTACCTACGTATTCCTATTCAAAAAGAACATTAGCAACTGTTTATTCCCAAAACCTAAACAAAACTCTCCGCGCAAAGCCAAAGCAAAAGCTCTCTACAATAAAATAATAAATTGAAGTAGGTGCCCAAACAAAGTGAAACGGTAACCACCCGCCTCCCTACAATGGAGTTTGCTAATTAGAAATGACTTTCTTCACATGAACCAGCGCATGGATAAATAAGAGAAACACATTATGAATAAACATTAATGGCTTCACCATTTTCGAGCGCTGATCATTTGTAAACAGACCAATATTTGATGGAGAATTTGAATAAATTTTGTGAGTACAAGTTTTGTGATGTGCCGCTGCGGCACGGCTTCAAATATCTAATTAATTTTCTAACGAGGTTACAACCTTCACATCATCTTTGTTCCAAGTTAATTAAATTATACCAATATCGTAAAAGATCGCCCTCATAATTCTCCCTTTTTGGTAGTTGCGCCTGAAAACATTTTATTATCCCATTTCACTACGCCTCAGTGGGCTATAATGATTCTACGTAGGTATGGATATTTCCTGTCGAACTTCGGGGTACAGTAAAATTCGTTTACTTTTACGGATATGGGTTGGAACATGTGCTATTGCCGGTGATTAAGTGCCCACATAGGCTTCCTTGTCCCAGCGGGAAATAAAAAGTGGCGTAAGTGCCATAAACCTTTCAATGCCATCCGAAATTATACTTGCTTAGCATTTTACTACGTTGTAGTACAAGATATAAGAACTACAACTGCCCACAAGTAGCGGCAATTTATGTTAATACCGAACAGCCTCGTAGTAGTCGAGCCGGAATTTCTGCAGATAGAACTACAATATTGCCGTGTACGTGCTTTCTTGCGCATTAGAATATAAGTCGGCGTTTAATGAACCTGCAGAAATTTAGAATTTCCAAAGGAGGCAAAAGGCTGCGCGGCTGAAACGGCGATAAGCATAAAGCCGCTTCGTTGGAGAGTGTTACGCGTAAAAAACTTAGTAAAATTGTGTAGTCGCGCCGCGTACATAATATCCAGCGGGCTGTCTCTTCGTGTCTGTCGCCGCCATCAACCTGGAATGCTCAAGTTTACGAAGGAGTTTGCTGTTGCTAATTAATTCCATTAAAGCTACGGAAATACCCATGTTGCTACAAAATATTCCAATTTGTTAAATCAGGTGATAAAGTGCACACCCCATAGAGGTTTCTCCTTGCGAGGAAACTTTATAGAGTATGATAAATAAACTGTCGAAGTTTCGCCAATATCGAAGGAATTTACTCCGCACCATAAAATCGCATTTAACTAACAATATATTATATTATATTATATTATAATTTGTTCTTTAGGCTAATAATAATTTGTTGCAGAATATTGTTGCGACGATAACTTGACTGGATTAACATTCCGGCGTTATTGGAGTTTGGATTCCGAAGTAATAGATCCTGTGTCGCTTGGCCTCGATGATTTCAAGATCTCATCAAGAATAACTGTACAACTGTTTTACTAAAGTAAGTAAGTAAGTAAGTAAGTAAGTAAACACTTTATTGTACAAAAGGAAAAAACACAAAATACAAAATAAGTAGCAATGTTGACAGACTGGCAACACTATCACTATCACTGTTATACCTGCCAACTCAAAACCTAAAAAAATAAGTAGAAGTGGCTACGAACTGTGGAATTTCCATAGTTTTATCTATGTGTTTTGTATGCCCTGCCCTGTCTATCACATTTGGAAAAACAGGCGTGATGAATTAGTGGCGATAAATTCTTATAAAATGGAGGCTAATGAAAATTATGAACAGATACCCACATATACGAATAGACTCGACGCTCTAAGATAATTGATATTGCTCAGTCTCTGGAAGCAAGCTTCCGATGAATATTCATACTCTTCAGCCGTCACAGGTACGCCAAGTGGTTCTGTTCCCAAGCTATTGAGATGTCTTCAATTCATTATTATAATCTGCATCAACAATAGCCATTGTTGCCTTTTAATAAGGATTAACCCTTGGAAAGCTAAAAGTCAGATTTCAATTGCGTCCCGGCTCGCTGCTTTAAACGTGATTTGCAGGATTTATTTAATTCTCACGATTTTACGTCAGGTATACTCTGCGTCTAACTTGCCCGCGTTTTAAGTCGTGGAGGTAAGGTTGCGCAACGCTTTATCATGAAAAAAGCGGTATGGAAACTTATCACCCAATATCATATCACTAGTGGTAGTTAAAACCTTTCCAAATTAGACACCGAAGATTGCTTCGACTATTTTGAGGCCATAGGTACACGGCGTCGTATTTAAACGTATCGTGAAATGTGCGTACGAGACCTATACCGCAAAAAATGGAGAAGGGCAATTGTTAAATTAGTTAAATTGTGTTACGAGTGGTCGCAGCTTTACATAATATAGCGTTGTGTGTGCACTGTCTGTCTGTCTAGGGATTACAGGCGTGATGTATTTTCATGTATGCAAATAGGAACAAAATAATGAATAAGTAACGTAAAATCGTAATCGGCAACCGAACACGTTTGTTATTTAGTGAAAATGAATTTTTCAGTGCAAAAACCATATTTACTTGGTATGAGGGAAGTCGATGCTCACTGACATACCCACCGGCCGCCGTCATCCGGCCCCAGCATCCGGCGGACCAAATTGTATACATATATAGACATACGGCTATATATTTGCACCCTGTATCGGAGTAGACTCAATTATTGTGAACTAGCTTTCCGCCCGCAGCTTCGCCCGCGTGGAACTCGATTAAATTGCGGTATAAAGCACAACTATAAGAGAACTTCTCGTTTCAAATGACACACAGCGCCATCGATCTATCATCTATCGATCGGTCATTGATCGATATCGATCTATCATCGATTGATATCGATCTATCAAGCAAGCTATATTTTTGTTTTCCCTGGGGAACATCAATTTTTCCGGGACAAAAAGTAGCCTATTATTTAATCCGGACTACTATCTTTACGTCTGCAAAATTTCAAAGCAATCGGTTCAGTAGTTACGGCGAGAAAGTGGAACAAACAAACAAACTAACAAACTCACTTTCTGACTTATAATATTAGTAAGGAGTAAGGATAATAAGAATAAGGATGAGTAGTGTCGAGTTTAGAATTAAGTACCTACACCTCTTTCTTCTGTGAATGTCGTTAGAGGCGACTAAGGATTACAGTATGCTTTAGGCTGTCAACTTATCACTTTTATACCTCTTTCATTTATTTTTAAAGCTAAAATTAGGCCATAAGTGACATCATCCGTATCGTATTTAAAAAAAAATGCTGTTAGTCTCGCTAAAACACGAGAACGGCTAGGCTGATATAGCTGATTTTGGTTTCGAAATATTCGGTTTAAAAAAGTTCGGTAAAAGGAAGGTTCGGGAAAATTTGGAAATTGATCCATGAAAGTGATTGTGGAAGTTCAGGTCACTAGTTGCACAAGTAAATTTAAACGTGGAAAATAATAAATTACCACTAGTGTTTATGTGATTACCACATTTTTTATATATTGTATCCATTTTTTTTATGCACACAAAATTGTTTTATGAAATGTCTTCCTTTACTCAATCTCTTTACCTTAACTCCCATGACTGACTTACTCATACGTAATATTTTCCGATCGAAGAGTGAGGCAAAAAACGCCATCGCATACTTTTAAAAATTTGCTAACGGCGCTCCCTTTGAATGTGGAATCCTCAACAAATAAGTCAACAAACCAGGGCTCAATTAATTGGTACATCCTTGATTCGTATTGTGTGATTAACTGGCAGTTAAAACACCCGTTAGCGGGACAAAGGGGGCTTGAATGATACGTCTAATTAATGGACTGAGATACCGGGCCGTCGTGATCTAAGGGTGTGGTTGTTGTGAAAGCGAAACCAATCGTTACTGATGAACTGGACTGCCAGTGTGGTTTATAGCTGTGTATTATGAAAGCAAAGATAATCTGGCAAAACGTGTTATTAATAGGCGAGTGGTTGAGGTGTAATATTATGTTCGATGTCGCGGTGTGCTTCTATGGTTTTGTTGGCCGGGCGGATGGTACATCTGTTATAATACAAATTAAAATAGGTACAAGTTTTAATGTGATCACCATCTGAAGCAACGTACTATTCTCGCGTCCAGGTCTTAAAAACATTCAACTTCAAAAACGTAATGATACTCGCAGAACACGAATATTTCTCAAGATTGTGAAGATGTAACTCAATGTTTGCAAATTGAATTTAGCTCGAAATTATTTAGTCAAATATGACTGTAGTCTTTATTGTGGTAGCACACACCAAGACGGCTGCAAATCGTGAATGACCACTATTTAAGTTTAAATTCTCCAAGTACTTATAGGTAGGTATTAGTAATTTAATTATTAACTTACAAAATTTTATGTTTGATGTTACCTATGGCTAACCAGTGATGTTCCAATATTGCGCTGAATTTATAACAACTCCTCTAAACGTTTTTGTATTAGACCAACACCCACCAAACGCCAACCCGTCACTCCGTCACTCAAAAACAAACCCTTTTACCGAAACCTAGGCGTTCCATTTGACAGCCGTAATATTGTTAATTGTAGCATTGGGACAGGCGCAGGAACCATTTGCGATACCGTGATAGGTAATTAATGAACTGTCCCACATTTTGAAAGGCAGTCCGATATGCTGTTATATGATTTCGCAGGTCAAATAGAAAAAAAACAGCGTCGCACTTTTAGCAAATTACAACTCATGATGATCGTACATTTTGATGATGAGATTGCAAGGGAGCGGGGATAATACATGCTTTAATCTGACTAAGAGGATTGATCTAACTCGTGGCTGTATCGACGCATTGCTACTGTGAGACATGGAGCATGGAATATAGGAGACGAGAGAGGGAACACACATTGGAGTTAGTTATACTCCGTTTCTTTTAAGTTTGGGCTGGTAACAGACAAATTTTGATTATTTTTTCAAGAATGCAAAAGTGAAACTGAAAATTATTATTGCAATAAACTGGTTACTGTTTGTTACTTGTATAATCTTCTCAATACAAACGATTATCACCATTTGCAGTGACGACTTGTCGAGTTAAAAATTCTAATCTTAAACAAAACGGATAAGAGTACACTCGTTGTTATTCAATGTAGGCTATTTTTATTACAATTACCCTAGATGGAAAATAGAAATGAAACCTACAGGTAAGGTGTAGCTCGCACATATATGACAATAGACAATAGATATTGTACGAGGTCTGAAGATGCTTACTTCAATTAATGGATTGTTATTAGTTTGTAATATTTACGAAAAACATGATACATCTACTTTCTTAATACATTTAAATGGAGTATTTGTTAGTAACGAAATGTTAGACACAGTCCTTGAAAATATTATACAATAAGAAATTTAATTTAGTATATTTATTTTTATCTCGTCTTGGGATGATTTCGAAGTATCGTTTACATTACGAGGATTTGCAAATTTACCTCGGTGACTACGCTACTTGAAGGTGCATTGAACGCATGTAAATTTATACGGCTACCTATTTATTTTATAAGCCGGATTTTATGGGTTGTTTACAATTTATAATGGTTTCACTTGGATTAACCTAGTTACTCTTGAAAAGGTTGCAGAATCGTTCGCAGATGCGTCTCAAGCTGCGTTCGGAGTGGTCCCAAGTAGTCCCAACTCTTCCAAGATGTGTCTACGAGCGGTGTGGTACGTTACCGAGCGCACTCTGTATGAAGATTGACTTCGTTACGTTTTCTTTTGTGCGACTATGTTCAATTGCTCGTCCCTTTTCAGCATTGGGAAGTTAAATAAAAACCACCAGCTCCTTACAATCAGTTACCCCCAACAATCTCATAATTCTGGTTCCCAAACAAAAAGTTCAACCTAATTAGAGCACACGCGGGCGCCCAGCGACGCCGCAAGCCGGTGAATCACCCGAACTACAATAAGCCGATCATTACGCTAATGACGACCCATAAATACCGATACGACGTTATTAAACCTAACTAACTCAATTAATACCGAACTATGATAAAGGCGACTTTGCCCAGGACATTTCGATATTAGTAATAATTTAATTGATTTCATATCCTCGACTAAGAAATGTCACGATAGCGAATCAGTTCACTTGCGTCTAAACCAGCCAGTATAAGTTAAATCGATTGCCAAATTGAATGTAGTAATAAATAAACTCGAAAAACGTGAACTAGTGAACACGCAAAATTAAAAAAAAATTGAGTGCGTTAAAATGAAAAATACAGACAACTCACGTCTCAAGTCGAGTTTAGCTCGACACATTTCAGGCTATTCCGTAGCCCTTCATGGCGAACAACTAAGCAGTGATGCCTATACATGCCAATCTAAACTCTATTTAAGACGTTAATTATCCGCATTTTATTAAATCTCATGGTAATTTCATGTTCAAAGTGTTATTATATTGACAGGACAAGGTGTTAAAAAAACTTAACGGAGCTGAGAACGCGGGGATCACGTAGTTTGCAATTAAAACCATGCCATATATCAAAAAATCCAACAATGATTTAACAGAAATATTGTTCATTCTGTATTCAACATGAGATAAGATAGTCATTGCTTAATAGAGCACATTTTCGCAGCTTGTTAATTTTGCGCGTGATCACAGAAGCTTGTAACGGATACCATCTGACTGGCCTAGATTATACTACGGGCGATTAAATATCAAACTCTACGGTAAAGTAGTGATAGATAATTATTACACCAGCGTGCAAGACGTTCAATGAAAAATGATGTTCTGACCCAATATAATAAAGATAGTTATAGGAATATAGAAGAGAGGTATTGCGTGAAATTAGGTATTTAGAACATCTACGGTCAAAACAAACTGAAATCTAAATTGGGAAAATGAAATGAAAAGTTAAAGAATGGATTGGATTGAATTATACAGTGTAACAGTCTCTCATCTCATGGATCTCGTTCAAGCCTTTTTTCAGATGCAAGCCTTTTAACCGCTTGCTATTCTATTTCTTCATCAAATTTGTCTTTCAATAGACATACCAAAATAAAAACGAAATTAATTCTAACACAAAACTAGACTACAAACGCACCCACCAGCAATAAGCAAGAATTCTATTACAACCAAAAGTGTGTTACCATTTATGATTAGTTCGCGTGATGTAGGACACAAACTGTGGCGAACTTTATCGCAGTCGCTAGACTTAATTACCTTGTTATTATTTACGGTAATCACCGGTAGGATGCCGTAAATGTACCACCACAGTGGGGTAT
Source organism: Adoxophyes honmai (assembly GCA_005406045.1). Classification (NCBI taxonomy): domain Eukaryota; kingdom Metazoa; phylum Arthropoda; class Insecta; order Lepidoptera; family Tortricidae; genus Adoxophyes; species Adoxophyes honmai. The sequence goes on from BHDV01007456.1 coordinate 170,249, forward strand.
TAATATGGTTTTATTTAGATGTTGATGTCCAGTGGAGTTATTGGCGGAATTGGTATTTGCCGCGCTGCGATAACGGCGCTACTTATGTCGTAAATAAAATCGTCAATGCTTGTTACCTGCTAAGTTTTATCCGTGTCATAAAAATATACCACCTGGACAAGCATAGCAAGGCGCGAAATGAGTTGCGCGTGAGATGGACTACACTTGTCACTGTCTAACCAGAGATGTCAGAAAATAACAGGAGTTATCCCGCGCTTATTGCCGTGGTAAGCCCGCAGGAATAGTTGGAGAAGATGACATACGCGTGGTTCCTATCCGAGGTTGGGTAATAGTCCCTATTACGTCATATAAAAAGTAACTTAATGTTGCTCCGACAAGTATTGACATGAGTAATTAAAACTCAGGAACTAGTGGAATTGTATTAAAAAAAAAAAGATTATTGCTTAGAAGAATGATCCGCGTAAATGTGGCAGTTGAGTTAGCCAACCAAGTAAAACCGCTGTACGGTCGTCAATTACAGGCATAAACTTAAAATGAGAAGCTTACCTAAAGCTGTAAAACATTTCACCTGATGGTGAATAAAGCTGTCTCTTGTCACCGACGGGACGACGCAAACGCACTAGACTAACTCGGAGATAATTTTACGACAGACGATACACACACGTCATGTTATTCAATTAACTGTTCAACCCAGGTTAGCCCAAGCAGGCTTAAATAGATTAATAGTCCTTTCGCGTTCCACTATGGCTTCCGTAATTAAAAGATAGAGGGATGGTAATTCAGGGTGTATTAAGAGCCATAATGACCAATTACCGCACATGGGCAGCAATTAGTTGGAAAACCGTCTGAAGTAATGCCATATTTCCTGCGAGTAGCACGAAACAATTAGTTACCGTTTTTAAGCGGAGCTTTGACTTATACACAGGTTTAGACTTACTATACTAATTTGTACTACTTTACGCCCTTAGATTACAAAACTATCTGACCAATTAAAATCAAGGGTTTGATGCCCGTGCGCGTTTGTATTTGGTGCAAAGTTTGTACATCGCTTTTCGACGCGGCAATGCGGCCAGTGTGATTAGCGCCACGGACAAATGAAGGGGGCTCGTTTCAAATATTTCCGGTCCTACCAGAGAACCCACAATTAGCGTCTTAGTGACATTGTGCTGCTTGGTTCTAACGAAAGCCAGCTCTAGATAAATAATAATATTATTATGTTAAGTATGTTAAGGGTTGATTTTTTGTATAAAAATATATTTTAATCCTAAAATAACCAAATTTTGTATTCACTCCCTCTTGAAAGTGAAAATAAAACCTTTAATTTGGTTTTAAAATAACACCTCTACATTTCGATTTCGCATTTCGGGTGCCCAGTCTACTCCATTGGCGAATCCAGGCGTGATCTATGCACGCATATATGTATAGGTATTCTCTTGCTTCTTTTAATAATCTAAAAATTTATAAATCCTTGTAAACAGACGTAATATGAGTGAAATACCTATTATGATCGAAAACCTCTGTACCTTAACGCTAGACGACGTAAGATGTGTCACACAAGGTACTCATGATTATCTCTTTCCCGTTCACCGCTTTGATTTGAATGGGTGGGCTACTCACCAGCGGCCGGCTCCCGACTCAGAAAAAGGACGACAGAGTTATCAAGCGCCAGGATTAACCGGCTTCTAAGCCGTTTAATTATTATAATGTGTTTTAAAGACAGGCCACCATCAACGTCGGTTTCGAGCCGGGCCTCATTTACTGAGAGATTTACGAGTTCACACATCGGGTCCGATCTCACTTAGCAATGATTTATGCGGTACATCCCCCGGTTAAGCGCATTATCAGGCATGCCCTATTGACTCTATAAAACTACGCGGTATCCTCATATTTATAGTTAAGGTGTTCACAACCCGTGAGCTAGTGCAGATCGAACTCCTGTAACGAAATATTGCACTCATTAATCTCTAAGACGATAAATAAGAGGAATCACGTACAGACGCCGGGTAGCGTTAATGGAACTTACGGAGCCCATTGAGTGCGTACTTTCCGATAAAACATTACCATTATTATTACAAAAATATTCAGTACGCCTATTGCTTTTAACAAAAAAATCTGAGGAAAAAGTAAAATACGCAAATTTTAATGAAGTTCCTGTAAACCTACGCAATTTTAGTTAATATCCCCTCAAAGCTTTTATTGTGATAAAAATTCTAAAACCAAACTAACGTGATTTTTGACTTTCGTATAGATAAAGAATTCACGGGTGTTAAATACTTTTGGTTAATGCTAAAGGTAATCTTTGATTGATTTTCACGACGAATAAAATTATTTTAAGTACTTAACGTCTGTTTGAATCATAATCACCAAGCCGTTATCCCAGCAATGTCTCGTAAACCGCATTCAATTTACACATCTGCGCGTAAAAAATCAAACTGCAAGAGTTAAAAGCTCTCATCGAGGTGACAAACGTTTGACCCGCGCTAACGAGACTGCAGCTCCGAGAGCGCGTCGGGACGCGCCGCACGCACCGCGCCACCATGTTTTATGAAAGGTTAATTAGCACTTTTTTAACTGAAAAGCTCTGATTTTGCAGCTGAATATTCATTTGTCTCAGCACTAAACTAAACTGCACACTTTCAACAAAAAGTGTTAAAGTTTCTTAATAAAACAAACAAAAAAACTACGAAATTTCGTCTGCTTCGAAACTGTTTGAAGTCACTCTACAAACTTTGCAGTTTTATGATCGTTTCGCATTTGTACAATTCACACTACGGGCCAACAACAATGAAATTAGCAAAAAAATAGCACACTATACCAAGAACATTGAAACACTACGCCGAAGGGCGTTAATTATGCCATTAATGGAGTACTAAAACCATTCAGATTTCACACTTGTAATTATCCAATGACCCTATTCTGGAGATTGATGGCCCCTGCAACGGCTGCTTGTTACAATGTTAGTTTTTATGGAGGACCATATTTCCTTACGCCCAGTTTTTACAACTCTTGCTGAGTGAAGGAGTAACTAAACGTATTACAGTGACTTTGTGTTCAAACGCTTTCGTGTGAAGAATTAAAATGGGGCACTAAATGGCGAGCTATTCATCCTTCACTGTGTATATCGCTTCTTTGACAAGTTCAAGATCTCTACTGTGAAACTAAATATAAACAAGCCATACAAATCTTCTCCGTCGTCATTTTTTTAACAAATTAGCGTAAGCGTTATCCGAAAAAGTAGCTAAAATTGTCATTGAAATCGATACAAACAGACTTGACACAGTTACGTATGTGCTTGTCGGGTTAATTTTCCGGGTCAGACGAAAGCGTGAATTCAATCAGAAGCAACCACCCGAAGCAATCTTGCGGGCAATGAAAGCGATTGGGGACAAGTGCGCCGCTGACCGGCGCCGAGTGGCGCGGAGGGCTCTCACCTTGCGGACTACTGAACCAACAAATATTTCAGACTCAAAAGTAGCGACAAATATTGGACAAGTTGAAGTGAATTACATAACGACAAAGGGAAATGCTGGAGTTTAAGAGCTTACATAACAATTAGCTACGTCTGCAGGTGGCATTTGGACATTAGAAACAATAAAATAATTATCAGATGGCGTGACGTATTTACGTGTGGAAGCAGTGTTCAGCTTTTAGACCTTATAGCAAGCTTATTATAAAACAGGTGCTCCTTTTTCCTACACATACATACATATTCTCACGCCTGTATTCGCAAGTGGGGTAGGCAGAGCACATGAATTCGAAAATCCACGTTTAGCAATTGCAGGGTAACCAGGTGGTTAAACGTGATATTACAGTACAAGGTTGCTAGCTCATCGCCCACAATACACGGACCCTTTCCCAGAGTCCACCCTTACGACACCAACGAAAGAAAGGGGGAGGTGATATTCTAACCCGGCACCACACAGGTCCTACACATTTGCAATAATTCATACAAGCACTTAAATACGGTACAAAATTATTTAACATCGTTGACAGCAACGAAAAAATAAGGCTTAATATTTTCGTTACAACAAAAAATACATCTTAAACTGATATGAAACACAGTTTCTCCGAGACCACGGCCGGTGCAACCCGTGTCGAAACGTCGGAGTAATAAAGGTAAATAATCATATCGCGTTGAGACCCGTGTTTCATATCAGTTTAAAATGTGTACAAAGCGCGAGAGTTTAAAATATTATAAAAAATACATCGTTAGTGATTTTTGGCGCGCCGCACTTCAGACATAGCAACGAATGGAGGAGCTAAAAAAATTCAATCGCGTTTTAAATCTGGAGGCGGAGGTACAACGAGTTATCTCTCTTTACGTAGTGCTCATTAGATCGCGGGCTGTAGAGGCGATGTTATAATTTTCAATTTAAGTAGCAGCTACCACTTGCACGAAGCTGCGGGCAACGATTTGAGTGAAACGGACAGCCGAGTACTTAACCTTCGCCGTAACGTTGAACTCGGTTCGCGCTTGTTAGGCGAGGTAAGAAAATAAAATTAGCATTGCTTTATGCAATTAAATTATTATAAGCTTCCCAGCCGAGGGGCATTTAGGCCAGTTATAATTCATTATCACGAGCATCTGAGTTAATGTGACGTTAACTGTTGCTTTAGGAGCAGTCCTTTCATCTCCCCATTATAATGGTCTTGACAGTGCAAAAAAATAAGGCCGGAGTTTGAGATTTAAGCAGGATTATCTTCAGCAAAATTCGTAGCGTTGTTTTATATTCTAAACATCAACGGATGATGAGATGATGACGCACACTCTATTAAGCGATGCTTCAAGTTTTCAAGAAAGCTGCCAGGATTTTTATTATAATTAACTCATGTCACTTGTATATTCGTACAATTTCTTAACTTTCATGGTATTATTATTCTTATTGTACCATCTGTGTAGACAGAGTTTTAGTCTAGTCATTCTTAGGATTTACATGTTTTTTTAATAGAACTGTCGATCGATTTCAGCTGTTAATTTTAATGATTATTGTATACGATACTACTCACATAATTCATATTTATTTTACAAGTTACACGGCAGTCGGCAGTCTTCAATAAACATCGTACTTGGCCAGACATCCCCATATAGGCCAGTAAATCGTTTGTTAACCTGTTAATTTGTACTATAAATTTATCACTGTCTCGTAGTATAGTGTATTATTGTACGCCACGAATGTCGCCCGGCCATCTGCGCGTGCAATTGAGATAATTTTACTACGCTGTCTGAAGAACCAATATAACTTCCATTCATATGAATGGACGCGTGTTTAAATACTCTACCAAGAAAAATAGTATGATTTGAAACCTCATAAGCATTTTATTATTTTATGATAAGAAGAATCTTTACGCATTCAGTCAAGTAACTGCAAGTAATACTTATCTAAGATGGAAACCTAGTGAACCGTAAGAGCCAAAAAAAGCTTTAAAAAGGAAAATTTTTCATGAAACTAGCGAATTAGCTTGGCGTGCAGGATTTTTTTGGAATTTTGAATACTTTGTACGTGTAAACAACCTGTTTTAAACTGTCGCGATTCTCACTCATATTTATATTTACGCGGGACGAAACGTATACGTAATTAATTTAAATCGTGATTAAGTCCCGCGTAAATATATATGTGAGTAAACGACCTGGTTTCATTCATGATCCAAAATATAAATATGCTCTAATAACTTTTGACATAATGTTCAATGCCGTAATGATCATTGATCGTAATGTTTTGTAATATTATATCATAAATTACTACCTAAATGCTCTAAAAAATCAAAATTAATGCTTTTTATACCAATATCGTAAAAGTTAAAATATACGAGTCATGTAAGAGAATCTTATTTAATTTATGACAATATCACTCCTCACGTGAACAATCGTTATTTTTTTTTTAATAATTTTACTTATTTTTGTAAATTATCATAGGCAGTCAGGTTAAATTAATTTATATTATTAAAAAAATACGCAAAATAGTAGCCGCGTCCAGCGAAAAGCGTGACCAATGCCTGTGATTATCAAACACTTAAAAAAAAAACTGCCCCAATGTTCTCTATAAACCACAGACTCGTGTAATTGAAAACTAGGTGAACTCAAACATAATACCCAGCATTGACACTCAAACTGATCTAGAGTCCTATAAAAGATTTGTGGGAATAATAAAACCTTATACAGTTTAATAAAAATATGTTAACATATCTGCCACACAGCGCGGGACCACCTAAGACACGCTTTTATTATCTTAACAAAGTGGCTCGGCGGAGGATGTGGTTAAGTGGCATAGATTCAAATACTTGTAAGACAATAAGAGAAATACGACATTTTTTAAATGTCATACACGTTTTGGTATACAGCCATAAAGTAATGATCATGCTATTGAAATCCGTGACAATTGCATTTTTGAACGTCTAATCATTATCATGGGATATTAAAAAACTTCTAGAAAAAAAACAGGGACGGTTTGTATACTGTGAGGTGTCAGATTTAGAATAACACCTCTCCATTTCTTCCGTGGATGTCGTAAGAAGAGAATAAGGTTAGGTTGAGGTATATTTTAGGCTTTTTGAATTCATGTGCTCTGCCTACCCCTCTTGGGAATACAGGCGTGAGAATATGTATGTATGTATGTATATTTTAGGCGACATGCTAGCAACCTGCATATTTAAAAACCTAAAAAAAACCGCTAGACTAGAAATGGCGACGAATCGTGAAACAGTAATGGTTTTATTTATGTAGCGTTTTTTGTGCTCCGCTAGTCCCTTTTGGAATACAGATATACTGTACATACACGGTCAAGGACTTTAATTCACGAGCCACCATAGAACCTTTTCAAAGAAAAAGTCATTACGATTTCCTTTGTTAATTAATAGGATATCACTATGACGTTTACTGTGAATTGATTCCATGTTGGCTCATGAATTACAGTTCTAGGCTGTACATGAGATAGTTTCGTATGTAAAATGTAAATTAAATGTAAAATTTAAGTTCTTTTGTTCTCACCCAATAACTGAATAGCGTTTCTGATCACATGCTACTAATTAACCAGCAACGATTAAAAGCCACCGAAGCTATAGTATGCGCGGTACACGATAGTTGCTCACCGCAACATACCACACAGAGAAGCTAAAGTCAATAATAATCATAGCGCCCCGACTCTACCAGAATAGGGTAGCACGTGTAATTTTTAGCTGCCCTGAAATCCACTTTATGCTGTTGAGAATAAGGTTAAGTTCGGATAATTTTGTAACGTAGACTTGAGACCGTCAAAGTGAAACGTCTCTATCATGCAAAGTAATTAGTGACGTAACATAGTGCGTTTTCTCACTATGTACACTAATGTGCTTGACATTAATACGCAAAGCACTCTCAGAAAACTGTACTTTACGGAAGGAAAAGTAAGGAAAACGTCTTTTCCCTCTCTGAAGTCAACGTTTTTTTAATAAGTCTTCGTCTTGTTTCAAAGTCGGTTCAGTTTCTTTCGTACACGCGGCAGTTACGCGTAATTGTAGCAAAATTCTAAATAGCAATATTGTTATGAAAATAATTAGATCTCCCACAATTTCGCTGGTTTCATAATAACTGTTCTGGTTCGAACAATTTGCTGCGTTATTAACATGGTCCAATTACCAAAATGGGTTTAGATTCGACGGTTAGCAAAATGTGGAGGTAGTTTCGAAAACGTTGAACAAGCGGACGGCAATAAGAGCAATACCACGGGATGCGGCGGGTGCGGGAGTTATCTAAACTTAACTTATTTGTAAAATGTTAATGAAGGAAATTTGTGCCAGGAACGTTTTCGTTAGCACTAATATATGGAACTGACTCGTCGGATTTCAGTTGGAAATGGGTTTAAACGTTTTGCACGTTAGCGTCATTAATCTTGCCGGTTATCTTGGGGTGAAAGCAATTTAGTCACACTAGTCATGGGTATTTACGTGGGGCGTCATATTTACGGCAAACAAACCGCGGGGTGGCGACGGCCGCCGAATTTCTTTGAAACATGCGAACAGTTGGCGTTTATTCCGTCATGCGGGTTTTCCGCATATGTTAAATACTTGCTATACATATGCAAATAAGTGGCGATGTATTTTTTTACTTACTTTTTTCGTGTGAAAAATTGTTTTACTCGCGAGTAATCCATGACTATAATTATGTTTCCGTTAGTTGAATTAACCCTGATAAGTTTTTAGTAATTATTAACCCATACCCACCTTTTAATTACGCAAACAAGTCTATAACATTTTTTTAGAAATATCAAAAAAAGTCACTGTGTGGGCAACAATATTTAACGCTATAATTAGGTTAAATACAACATAGCATGCTATGCTGTATGCTGTGTTGTATTTAACCTTAATTACAATTTCAACTATGTCATAATTAAATAGTAAGGCACACGCCTCCTCCCAGTATGGGTTAGTGCGGATTGAAAACTTCACACATAAAATTAAATCACTTCATCGCTGTTTTCAAGTTTCCCCATGATGTTTTCATTGAGCTCGTCGTAATTATCAAATTCCATTATTAATATATCGAAATACTAAAATTACACCTCTACACAATAGTTTGAGGTATGTTTAAACCTGAAATTGTAATATCAGTGCCTACGAAATGCAAAGCAATCGTGGTTATGTCTACGTAATGTGTTGTGTGCTCCATCTACCCCATTGGAGAATACAGGCGTGATATCTATGTATACATATAATGTAAACACAAATGGGATACGACAAAGCCACTTAAAAACGCGACAAATCTCAAGTCAAAGATCAAACGCCCGCCACAGTCGCGTGACAAGCCATAAAAACTTACTCAAAAGCAATTATAACTGCACTGTCCATTAGACGTTTCTTTATAGCAGCTCAAGAACCCGTGAGTGCGACACTGGTTATTTGTTTCTCACGGTCGCGACGCCCACTGCTGGGTGTGCTAATGAGCTCGGGGTGAGCAAACGGGAAGATTTGAGTCCGCTGAGGTGTACAGGGGGGCCAGTAGGTTGTACGACAAAAATAAGGGGCATAGGTGAGGTTAGCCACTTAGTATAAAAAAGCTTAGTACCTAAATGTTTTGGAAAAATGTCCATTGTGCACCCGTTGTCAGTTTTTGAGTGGCGGCATTTGCATTTTTTGTTTTATTATTTTTTGTAAACTTGAAAATTAGCAGATACACCAAATAACAAAAACAACACAGCTCTCTATCCAAGATTATTTAGCATCGATACTAAAAAAACTGACTGCGGGTGTGAATATTTCAAAATTTGTGGCGCTTTTATTAAGCCTACCTTTTTATAATTTTGGTGGGTGGCCTGGCCACCTATCTCCCCCTTAAGTTTATCGAACTACTTACTTGACACTCTGTACATGGATGATTTTCTAGTTACTAAAGAATTACCATGAATCCAAAGAAGTTCACAGCGCAAAGTCTCAAAAATATTTAGTTAACTCTGCTTTTAAAAGCAATTTGATGTACCTAATTAATTACTACGAAATTCCAGCACTAATCAGATAAACTTGTAGCTTATTGCGTTTCATAGCTCGGCAGAGTTAATTCAATAAAACCTTATTAATTGAATGTATTATATTACAGCTAAGTCTAAAATTGGATTTACATAACCAGCTAAAGTGTTATAAAACTGCATAATGCGAGTGGGCCCGACACCTCGCCGGGTCAGGCGGCCGGAGTCCCGCAGATTTATATCGAAATAGATGACTCAAGTGTAATGTACTTCGCGTGCCAAAATGTAGCCAAAAGGGAGAGCAATCCTCCTCCTTTGGCGCGATTTCATTTAGTTTTATACCACTTAGATTAGGTTTAACCTAGAGACAGGATAACTTGAATAAGGCGGCGTCATCTTTGCACGGGTTGCACTCGGACTGTCATTTCCAATCACTAAAGCGCTCATGTGACGTTACTGTAGAGAAAAAGTGACACGCTTGGGTTTCCAAATGCAGGAACTCGCGGTATCTATTTCGATAAGTCTGTGCGGAGTCCGCACTCCGCGGTTCACACTCAACCGCTAGTAGCCACAGACACGTAATGCTAATCACGATTGAGACTTTGTAAACGCGCCGGCCCGAACGTTATAATTATGTTTGGGCGCCACTACATTTGTTAATAGAATACCGGCCCAGTATGGCGTGTAAACGCCATAAGTGGCCAACCACTTAGAAGCACGCTAAAGCACTGTAATAAATTGTGTCCCATCGGTAAAAACTGTTAATAGCCTCTCCCAACAGCTAGACAGCATGTTAAATGAGCCGTAATCATTCAAAACTTCTGGATACGGACGGAATACGAAAAACAAGTAGAAAAACCAATAAAAGGCTTGAAGGCCTTTTTGAGAAGTGACTGAAAGGAAATTCTTATCACTAATGCTTTTTTCCCTTTAAGAAAACATTTGTTAGATTCTTAGCGTTTCGCGTCTACTTAAGTAGCTAGGTATACAATGGAAATGAATGATCGAACGGAAACTTTGCCGATGGGCTGGGTGTTTCTTTTCAACAAACATTTCTTATGTGAGTGAAAATCTATCTTGGACGAATTATATAACTAACATGACCCGAACCTGACAGACGTTGTACTGTCTTAATTAATACTCTAACGCTTTCTTCTTAGTTTTTTCCTTTGGCTTTCAACTTTATTCCTACACAGGAACAGGCACCACATAACTGGCTATGCACTCTAATTACTTTATGTCAAACGCCATTGGATTAGTTGTACGAAACGGGATTGTTGAGCCACTTGCCACTGTTCGCAATTTAGACGTGTAATCAATGACCGATGTGACCGACTAGATATCAGCTATCTGATTAGTAGGTTATTATTACACGACCAAGTTATAAACATTAGGTAAGTGGCTCAACAATTCCTGTTCGCGATGGTACATTAAAAAGTTTGTATGCTCAAAAACGTCTAATCATTAGAGTATTTAAAATGGGAGAGATATTCTTAGAATTTCTAATATTCCGCGCAATTTCTGTAATATTATCTTTCATTATAGCCTTCTCTTGACGACAACAAACACAAAAAAGAGTTATCTAAATCGGTCCGGTCATTCCCACGTGATGCCGTGACCAAGCGAAATAGGGTTTTTTTTTACATAGAGAATATCATCACAAGTACAATATGTATAATACTCATAATTTCACATACGTGATCTCTGGGCGAGATGTGCTATGCTAAACATACTGGATTTCATTATTGTAAGTACTTAAATTTACATAATGTACCAAGCCTCGCCAGATAAAAATATCCAGATTTCGGGCAAAAAATTTAATTTTAGCGTAATCCTGCCTATTGTGTTTCAGAGCCAGACAACTCTACTTACCTCTGGCCATCCAGTTTATTTGAAACTATGTTTTTAATTTTTTAATGCACACATACATACATGCATACATACATACATACAATTACGCCCATGTTCCCGAAAGTCAGAGTACATGAAACTCTACGTAGGCAAAGCTTGTTTCACATTTCGCGTACTTAATACTTTTACCATAATTTCTCTGAACACAGCACTGCACATTCATTTGTTTCTCTAATAACCGAGATTCGATTAGAATTAACCCAATATCGTAGTTACTTTAACTGCCAATCAACGGTCCAGAGTGGATTACGTGATCATAACTAACATTGGGCTCATTGTAATATGATACGGTACATAATATACACAATAGCGCTGATTTGATTTAGATCATCAACACACTACTCACTGGGCTCTATTATGGTGCAGTAACTGATCCCATCTGTTAGGGGAGCTTGCACAGAGAACCATAGATGCTATCAGCGCTTTAGAGGTATTAACGGAGTAACTATGTTTAAAGAAAAAAAGGGTAAATTAGGAACTTTAACACTTTATTCAGTTATGGCCTAGAAACACAACTCACTTGCCTTCTCAAAATAAATGGGGAAAGTTGCATGAACAAAGTTTCATAGCCACATGTAGCATATTTTTTGGTCTGTAGTTAGATAGATTTGGTCCGTGTGGTGTCGGGTCTAGAATAGCACCTCTCCATTTCTTCCGTGGATGTCGTGAGAGGCGACTAAGGAAATGGGTTTAGGTATTCTTTAGGCGACATGCTAGCAACCTGTCACTATTATACTACCTCTTACATCTGTTTTCAAACCCAAAATGATGCTGGAAGTGGCTGCGAAGCGTGAAATAGTCATAATCATGGTTATGTCTATTTCACTTTTGGTGCGCTCTGCCTACCCCATTTGGGATTATAGGCGTGATTATATGTATGTATGTATGTAAGTTAGATAAAAGAGGTATAATAGTAACAGATTGTTAACCTACCGCCTAAAACATAGCGGTAACGTATCACGCGGTTATTCTCAAATGGGTTAGACAAAGCACACGGAACGACTATTTCACGTTATGTAGCCACTTTTATCTTAGTTTTTGATTTAAACATAGATACAAGATGTGTCATAGCGACAAGTCGCATAGTTGTCGTCTAAAGTTTAACTAAACCTATTTCCTTAGTCGCATCTTGGGATATTCATAAAATAAATGGAGCCTAAAACCTTTACTAATAACCTCCAAAAAATATACATAGTTGTGTTATAATAATACCAATACCACTCTCTTTAATATTCTTCTTTCTTCCTATGTTTAAGCATGATAGTTAACAGTGAAGGTAATCATCAATTTTAATTGAAAGAACATAATTTCCCGTTATGCGTGGAAGTTTTCATTATGAAAAAGCCTTTTTAACGCCGACAATGGTACGTTTGTTTTTAATACACTGCCAACGACGACACAGATTCAATCCATTTAATTTGTGACTCGTGGTTATTATGTCCCGGTTATTTCACTGAATTTATAGTATGCCACTTGTATTACTGTGGTGAATTCAGTATGAAGGTTCTTTATTGACAGTACAACGAATGTTAATATTTTTCAAAAGTCACCTTTCAGGGGGTAAAAAGGGGGACGCAAAGTTAGTATGAAAGATAAGTGTGGACGAAGTTGCAGGTAAGAACTAGTGTCCCATACCATAAGACAGTAATTGTAAAAATATTCAACTCATATTTATAGCAATATCAAATTGGCTGTAAACAAAGGACTATTTTTTTACCTTTTTTGCAAAAGTTGATGGCTTATTCCTGCACAATGTTTTCACAAGGCCTGCTCTACAGGGGGTCCGCTTATTGAACGCGGACATTTTATAGGGGGCTATTATTGGTACTCGGAATTGACCTACATTAAAGGTCTCGCGAGTTTGTTCGGTTTACATATTATTATCTTAATTTAACTTTAATTTACTAAAGATAAGGTATCGTTACCAATTTACTTTTGTTTTGCAAAAAGTTATGCACTGTCCGTTACTAAATAGTTAAAAAGTCTCTTTTCTCCTTCTTGTGGTTTTCTCCCCGTGTGGTGCCGGGTTAGAATAGCACCTCCCGCTTTCTTCCGTGGGTGTCGAAAGATTCGACTCTAGATGTTATACTATATTCACCACGACAAAAAATTTAAGGTCAAGGATATGTTTCCATCACATTTTCATAATTATGACGGGCATGATGCAACGGCCTTTTATTTTCTAAAAAGGCAATTGAACTTAAGTACTTATCTGAGTTTCTAAAAGATTATTGTAAAACAAAAACCGATTCGTTGCCTGTTTGCTCAATAAAAATTCACACTTTCATCATTGTTCCGTTTTATAATAAATTCGTCTTAATTATAGTTCAGCTTTTACGAAACCAAAATTGAAGTGCTTATTCAAGCCTCCAGAACAATCGATGCATTTTAAGCCGGTATAACTATAGTCATAATAATTTGTGTGAGTCACGCCGCGGAGAGATGTGCGTGGGCGATCCGGCCTGCGCCGGCGCAGAGTACTTACAAATTACGTTTACCCACTCCGGGAGAGTCTGTGAGTAAATTCGACGTACCGTAAACAACGCAAGTTCTTACTCTTATTAGCGATTGCGAGGATAAGGTTATATTGAGCATTTTAATACTTAGCAATTTGGAGTAAATAAAATTTAAATAAAATAATCTTTACAATAAAATTGTACTCAGTTACGAAAATTAGCGTAAGAAATAAACGTGTCTTAGGGAAAGTTCACTTCTCGTAAAATACTTTGTGTATGTTCAATTCCCCGATATTAAAAAAAATGTTTCTTACACTTTTTTTTAACAAAAACTGCCTACTGTAACCTTTAAGATTGGATTACTTTGTCCACTGATTCAAAAGCTTTTTATCAAGCTAAAATCCAAAAAAAAAAAGCAAACACACTGCGAAATACCTAATATTTCTGACTTTAGGAGTTTTCTTTTAAATTATTGGGCTTTTAAATGTACCGAGTTTATCTTAACCGTTAAAAAAAATTGTTATCAAGTTTCACAGTGAAAGAACTTACTGTTTTTAATCTCATCCAATGTAGGCAAAGAAAACAGTATCATCTACAAAATATATTCTATGTTACCTTTACTTGCAGGTACATGGTGTGTCACAACAGACGAAGGTGAGAAAACATGTTAACTTCCAGTATACCAGTTTCTACAAACCGAATGCCACAGTTGGACGTCATTGAATTGTATATTACTAGGTAAGTAGTGTTTATTGTGCTCAGTATTAAATCTAGTGCGTTGTGACTCCCACCTTTGAACGATGTACACGTAGGTACCATGTCATGCTTACTAATACTATAAATACTAAAGACGGTGATTCTGCCCGTCCGTCTATTATTTTCATGTTTCAACAACCGAACCGATCGCGACGAAATTGGATATGGAAACTATTTGCGTCCTGAACCAGAAATACGCTATTGTTTATCCCAGAAAATGCATACATACGTACAATCACTCCTGTGTTCCCAAATGGGGTAGGCAGAGCACACGAAACGTGACATAGACAAAACCATGATTATTACTATATCACGCTTCGCAGCCACTTCTAGCATAGTTTTAGGTTTGCAAGAGGTTAGTTTTGAGGCACAATAGAGACAGGTTGCTAGCCTAACGCCTAAAGCATACCAAAACCTATTTCCTTAGTCGCCTCTTACGACATCCACGAAAGAAATGTAGTGGTGTTATTCTATCCCGGCACCACACGGCGGGAAAATGCATAGTTTTGGAAATATCGACGTTTGAAAGGTGAAACGGTATAAGCGACATTTTTTAGGATATTGAGATAAATACATGGCAGGAATCAGCAAATTTTGCTTTTAATTCTACATAGGTTAACTTACTATCCTAAAAATGACTCTTATTTAATTTCGCCTTTCAAGCGTCAATATGAATGCCCAACATAAAATAAACTCACATCGATATGGTCAGTTATATTAAATAGGGCTCAACTTCACCAGTTATTTTTTTTTTTAGTTCCCCTGCGAAAACGATAAGCGAATCCCATGCAGGCGGATTCACACCCAACAGCTAGTAGTTAATAATCGCACAAACAAATACAGATTGTAAAAGGTCTTTATCTATATTATAGCTAATCATTCGGATGACGCGAATGTACTTTCCATCGATATTGCATTTAACCGAATGATAACTAAGAAGGTACAATTTAAACAATAAATATGTATCTGTACCTTTATGTCCAGTTGTAACTAGACTCCGTTGACTAAAAAAATAAGTGAAAAATAACTATGAGATAAAATCCATCGCGATTCCGAGCGATAAAAAATTTCTAATTCATTTATTAAAAGCTTAATTACCCAACTGTATTTTTTACTGTACCTAGTTGCTTCAAATTGTTAAAACCCAACTGACTAATCTAACCTCACCTATCTGTGGAATAGTTTAGTCCTGAGACATATCCTGAATTATACAGTTGTAAAATGACACAGTAAAGTTGCCAAATTAATGTCTGCTAAATAAAATTCTCCGCAAAGACAAGATCCTCGCCTGACAATGCTTTCGTAACCTACCGGCCTTGGTCGATTATCAGTTCTAATAACGCTGCACTGTACTATGGCCCACTGTCTGCCATTTTAACGTGCTGATCATTTAAATCTTAGACGATGGTGTATGTAACTATAAAAAAGTCGGCTTTTTGGTAAATACATAAACTATTGGGCATAATAACAACTATGGTCTTGCAGCTGCTATTAAATATTACTTTATTGTAGCAACGTTGTCTTGGGAATTTATTGCAATTAAATTTAAGTGCCTGATGTCGTTTGTAGAAGCAGTAGTAATACTTTTACTAGGTAATAAAAGCCTTTATTTAAATTGATAGTGATAAGACCAAGATCAAGTATGCACCAGATAGGTAGGTACTTAAACTGGTCGTTGCAAATAATCTAGATTTTATAACTACGTACCACATGCAAGAGCGCACTGCGGTCAATCTAATCACAAAATAGGTAATAATACTACGTACACTAGGATGCAAAATTGCATGGATAGCTTAGAGGCGGCAATCGTTTGGCGTCAGAAGCCGTGTTTCGATAACCATCACTATCGCACGGCGTAAACAGCTTCAAACGACTTTCATTTGGACTTGTCCATGCAATTTTGCATCCCGCCGTACAGAAGGTCCACTCCATGTCTAAACAATGGGTACAAATATTGCTCTCTCTTCCTATCGCTACATGCTTGCTGTAGACTTTTCACGAGGTTTCGCCTGCGGAACGTACCTTAACTGCGGAGGGAACTTCCCCTGATCAAACTTATTAGCTTTTGCTCGCGGCTCTGCGTAAGATTTACTTATTATCAACACAAGGGAACTAGGTATGCATTTTCTAAGATAAACAGTGACATATATTATGTTCTTTCTCGGGACTCAAAGAACATACAAATCGTCGAAATTGGTCCAGCGCTTGGAGCCAGCTTGTCTGAAAAGTTACCAGACAGACAAACATTTGCATTTATAATGTTAGTAGGGATTAGTAAGGTACCGTCACAAGGATTTTGACACCTGTGCCACTTTGAATCTTATCAAAAATATACAATAATCACAAAACTTTATAGTATAGTATATTCCTGATAGGACACGTTCTGCATCCAGATACTTTAAGGACCAGTACAGACGGACGGCATTTGAACTGCAACCTAGCTGCAAAACAGCTGTTCGAGTGCAGTTTATTTTTACAATGCGCGTCTATACAACTGTCGCCATGAATCTTTTCTTCCGATGGTGATTCACGAATTAGCCCGAAACATGTCGAGCTAACCTGAATGTTAACATGTGAGTGTATAAAATCCGTTTTACGACAGTGTAACAAAATTTCTACCTCACCATTTGTTACGGATGGTACATACTTATTTACAATTATTTTTAAAACACGATTGTACCTAGTACTTACATATTCATGAGACTGCTACATAATAAACGGCATTTATTCATAGATACACGAGTAAGAAAATTTTCATAAAAAAATTCAATTGTGATTAGGGGAGGTAGGGGAGGGATGGGCAGTTGGGAGACATGGGCACCCCTCTTTTATTCTGATTTGATAATAGATTTTATTTTTTTAGTGATTTGGTAATTTAATTTACCGAATGGCTTCACTGATCATCCATAGGCTATCTGTTGTTTCTGTCAGTTATCGAACACAAATACGTTTGAAGATTATGCACTCGTAAAAGTAAGTATTTTGTTGCGATTTCGGATCGTAATAAAAATAAAACTAATGAAAGGTATGTGTATTTTTTATTATTTATCTATTGTATATTTACTAATCTATGAATTAAACTGAAATTCAAGCCTAAATACGTAGATTAAAAAAAATACCCGTAACCTATGTTGAAAATGTATACGGAGGGAGAGATGGGCATTTGCACGGGCGGGAGGTTTGGGCATGCCCAATGCTCCCTCCTATTATATTCTGTATAGATTTTTAACTATTGGTTGACTTTTAATTGTAGAGAGATACTACTTAAATTAAAAAAAGAAAGGTTTGCGACGGGAAATTCCTAAAGATTTAATATTACGAGCCATAGAAGAGGTAACCACCACTACTAATTTAAGAGGCTGAGTAAGATCAGAAACACCTATCTTTTCCTGAAGTAGACGACATAGCTAGTGTCCTTTTAGACGACATCAAATCTAAATTGGCAGTACCTACAAAAGACAATTAAATACAATAAAACCAAACGTGGTAGTTCTAAATACACGTTTGATAGTTCTTTATGGGTTATACCCAATCTCAGACAAGTTAAGGTATTGTTTAAGATGTATTTTATTTGTAAATTTTATTTTTGGTTTCTTTTATTGATGTAGTTTAATAATACTTTATTTGTTAACTAATTTTTGTATTCCATTATGGATACAAAGTAATTTATAGGCCGTGCCCAAGCCTCCCACAGGGTATGTCCAAGCCTCCCTACCGTAGGGAGCAATGGGCACTTTTGACTTAGTTTACAAAATATCTCGTAATTTTGAGACTGATTGTAATTTTTAAGGAAGCTCTTTAATTATATCTAGCCAGATACTTGGTGCAATAAGAATTGGCAATAAAAGTTGACTATCTATAAAATCTGATCTTTTATGCAATAAATAGTGAAAAAGTGCCCATCCCTCCCCTACCTCCCCTACTTCATAAATAACCTAACCAAGTACAGTTGCGTACATAACTTTGTCTACTTCTGACATAAATATTTAAAGATGGCATTTATACGAAGTACAAAATGGGCTAAAATAGTCGCTAAACCCATACAAGTAATGCACGTCGGGGTCACGGTTTCGAAATTATTGTAATTACATACATACATACATAACCGTCACGCCTTATTCCCTGCAGGGTAGGCAGAGACAACAGAGCGCCATTCACTTCTATTCTGACATACTTCTCTCGCTTCACTCATATTCACCACTCTCGTCATACACGCTCGACGGTTTCGGGTACTCCTAATTTGGCCTCCCTTTAGTACATCGTCGATCTGGTCGATATAAGTTCTCCGGGGGCGCCCTCGACCAACTTGCCCAAACACACTTCCCTTGTAAATTTGCTTACATATTATTATCCTTGCTTCATCAATTCTCTCCACGTGCCCAAACCAACGCAGCATACCCTTCTCTATCCTTGTTACTATACTCTCTTTCAGACCACACTTCTCTCTAATTACGCTATTGTAATTATGCTTTCTATATCAATTTTATAATATAAATATTAATAATGCTATCACTACCACATGTTGCAACTGAAAATGTTGTACGAAGGGAAATTAATTATATTTTATGGATTGGATGCAGGTAAAACTTTTACAAAACTTTTCAAGAATAAGAAAGTAACACGATTTTTTCTTATTCTCGCTAACATGTTGAAAGACCGAAAATTTATAACTTGCTTCTATAATTAAGTAAAGTACCTTGTTCCCTGCATAATTTGATTCTGCTTTCTTTTCTACTTTGTACATTTAGTTACCTGCATGTGTGATAGAAAAAAACATTATTTTGCAAAAAATCAATTAAAAAACCATAATATTTTGGTTTTATCTATGCGGAATCCTAAGTATTAAGTAATACAGAAACGAAAGCAAACTTTGGACCATATTTTATCTAATCAAGCTAATCATTGGATAACATTATCTCATTAGTGTCGTACATCGCCGAATCTTTTATCATTGTAAAGCATGTGAGCGTACGGGTGCGAAGATAACCAAAAATGTAGCTAATATTTTTTATCAGTCACTCCTGTGCAGGGTTCTGTTTTGATAGGTACATGATAATACACTAAGATTTAGTACCAATCCGTACCAATATATAAATGTGAAAGTGTGTTTGTTTGTTTATTTGTTTGTTTGTTTGTTTGTTTGTTTGTTTGTTTGTTCGTCTTTCACGGCCAAACGGAGCGATGGATTGACGTGATTTTTTAGGTAGAGATAGTTTAGGGCACGGAGAGTGACATAGGCTACTTTTTATCCCGGAAAAAATTGATGTTACCGAGGGAAAACAAAAATATAGTTTGCTTGATAGATCGATATCGATCGATGATAGATCGATATCAATCGATAACCGATCGATAGATGATAGATCGATGGCGCCGTGTGTCCTTTGAAACGAGAAGTTTTCTTATAGTTGTGCTTTATACCGCAATATAACCGAGTTCCACGCGGGCGGAGCCGCGGGCGGAAAGCTAGTACTACTTATTTATGTAATGCGTCCCTTTGAAAAATCTAACTTTCGTATTTTACAAAGAATCAAACAGCGATTTGTTATAATTTCACTCACTAGCATTTTTCAACAATTTGATGACAAAAAAACGTTTTTGTTGACATTTCGCTCGTTTAAGCCTAATTTTCTCGGGATTCACCAAAAATAATCACGTGTCTGTCAAATTTATACGTTTAAAAATAAACCTTAAATATTGAGAACAGTCCTGTTGTTGATTATACGTAACATTTACATGGGGTACATATACAGGTAGAAAAACTAATTTCGTACGGTACCCAAAGCAAATTTAACCTTGAGAACATTTGCTCGATCATTGTTATTTTATTGTTATCTCGAGTCCCGAAACCGACAGTATCAACCAGCGAGCGACCTGTTGACATCGTGTCGCATTTTAAACCACCAAGATGCTTGCTCAAGTTAAAAGTAATAAAGGCGTTATTAGCGGAGAGCACAATTTCAGTTTTCCAGGTCACATGAATTACGGAATTTTCATCGTTGAAAAGTTATTACAATTTAAAAACAGAACCGCTCTAGTAAGTTTAGACAACCTACACATTTGACTAAAGCTTTATAGAGACAAAAAATTAAACTAATATTTTATTAAAGGTCAACGGAGCTACTGATGAACAGCTAACCTTCGAAGAAGCGGCTCGTCAAATAGTAAATACTGCGGCGTCTTTAGCAAAGCTTGGAGTCAGGAAAGGGGAGTGTGTTGCTGTGATCAGTGAAAACAGAAGTGAAGTTGTTATCGCTTCCCTAGCTGCCTTGTGTTCTGGTGCTGCCGTCACGTTTATCAATAGTGTCTATACCAAAGGCAAGTACAACAAAAAGTGAACAATGTACCTGACTTTTCTCTTATTCTGTCATGTCAACCCTGACCTACCATGGAACTTCTTAAAACATAAAACATTAAGGAGATATTGCACTACTTGACATAAAATAGTTACGACGCTTACAGACGTACAAAATGACCTATGGTGTGTTAGGAATAAAATTTCATTTCTGAACAATAAAAAGGGAGTCACCTGATATCAAGCGAACTCTTTTACACATAAATAATAATAATAATAATAATAATAAGCCCCTCACAAATCTAACTCCACGTCCGATCCGAACACCTGTGATCACGTGAGGGGCGGACATTGGCAGCTGTTTATTTAGCTGATGACTAACCAATGGCTAACGGAGCAATAGTCGAAAAGTAGGTATGGAAGCGGTACGCAAGAGAATAGAAGTACCCCAGGCGGGTACCAGCAGAGGAGACGATGCTGGAGAATCCCGCCCCGAGCGCCGCGTCACGCGCAGCTCGGGCCGCTCCACGTATTCTGGGGGGAGCGACGCACCGCGAAGCCATGCCGCGCCGCGCACGCGCGCAGCGCCAGCGCCTGAGGCTGGAGCCCAGGAAGCACTATTAACCCCACGTTCATCATCACCCATTTCATCCACCCATAGTTTATTCCCTTCACCCAACTCTTCACCCCATCCTTTCGAAACCCATCTAGAATCATCATTCTCATCAACTTCTTCAATGTCAGTGGATGTTGTACGGGAGGCATTAGCCGAAAATTCCGTACCCACCACAGGCAAAAAGAGCGCAAGAAATAAATGGACTCCAGAAATGAATAGGTTTATTTGGCGCACATATTTGACAATCACGGAAATGGAAAAAAGAACTAGAGTTTACTTGGATACACTTTATGCTCAATTCACACAAAAGTTCCCAGAAATGAAAGTAACGAAATCTAACGTAGGAGCACAACGACGAGCCATTGTAAGCAATAAACTACTGACCGATGAGGAGAGAGAAGCAATAAAAAACGACTTACTGTCGAACTTACAAAATAGACACCCAATAACAACATCTCAAATAAACAATAACGCCACACAACAACTATCACAAAACACCCAGACAAAAAGGAGGAGGTGGACGGACGACATCAATGAGGCCATAATGAGAACATACTACAGAATTACTAATCTTGAAACTAACACATCTGCTTACCGGACACAGTTACACAATAGTATTATTCAGGAATTCCCCGAATTATGTAATGTTTCAGAACAACGCATTGCCGACCAAAGACGAGCAATCGTCAAAAATAAGTATATAACCGAACAAAGACTTCTAGAAATAAGAAATGAAGTAGAACAAACATTACCCTTAAGTAACCACAACTCACAAGGTACCGTATTACACTCTTCTAGCTCACCTACACACACTACTCAACATAATATTGATCACCAGAGTCAATTTCCCAGCAATTTTGAAGCTCCAGATAGCAATAATACAACATTTAACATAACTGCACCTGCACAACAAAATCCTATCACGGAAACACAGATAACAGACAGATTTCAAGTAGTATACGACAAATACCGTGACAGTAATCCAACCACCCGCCCATACATACCAAAGCAAAAAACATCAAAACGTTTGCAACAAATAGTGCAGTACATAAACAACATCGTTCTCCCAAGTTATATAACAACCGAAGATGACTTCTCTACGACACAAACCATAATTTACTGCGCTGCCTACACTGCAAGTGTATGCAACGGATCCAAAATTAAGGACGCACAGGAAGTTCCACGGCAACAGAATAGTCTACCTCCCTGGCAAAAGAGATTAGAGAACAAAATACAACAACTTAGAAAAGATATAGGTAGAATGACACAATATATAAATGGCAATAGAAGAGAAAGACTGACTTATTACGTAACCAATATAAAAGATAAACACAAGGTACATTCAAGACACGAGGAAGAAAACACAACTGATCAGCAATTCATGGACACCCTTAAACAGAAACTCAACGCAGCCTCAAGCCGCCTTAAAAGATATGTAAGCTGTACAAAACGAAAAAAACAAAACACTCAGTTTGTAAATAGCGAAAAACAATTTTACAGACACCTCACAGCAAACACGCAAAACACACATGACACTAGTACACCAACTTGTACTCTGCTACCCGAAGATTTTCATCAATATTGGTCAAATATTTGGGGGCGTGCCGTTGAACATAAACAAAGCGCAGAGTGGATAGAAGAAAACCTACATACGCTCAACGACATCCCCCAAATGCAGTTCCAACATATTCCCATACATACATTCATTCAAGTCATCAAAAAAGCACACAATTGGAAATCACCAGGAACCGATAATATACACAATTTTTGGTACAAAAAACTGACTACTATGCATCCCATATTACACAACCACATTAATACTTTCATACAGTCACCACAATCAATGCCGGCTTACATTACTGAAGGAATTACTTTCATGATTCCTAAAGGCCCAGACCACAATAATCCCGCCAGCTATCGACCTATTACTTGCCTTCAGACTATTTATAAGATTCTAACTTCATGTATCACTGAACTCATGTACGAGCATATCTCTCAAAACAATATCATGTCAGAGGAGCAAAAAGGATGCCGAAAATATAGTCAAGGTTGCAAGGAGCAGTTGATCATCGACTCGGTAGCAATGAAATTAGCCATCAAAAATAAACAAGACATAAGCACCATGTACATCGACTACAGAAAAGCGTTTGACTCAGTGCCCCACAGCTGGCTGCTCCATGTACTGCACCACTACAAAATTCATCCCACACTTATTAATTTTCTACGAGATATAATGACAGGTTGGAAAACTAAACTTAAACTAGTTAACAATTCAACAGCAAAAGAAACACAAGACATACCAATAAAGCGAGGTATTTTTCAGGGGGACGCTTTGAGTCCTCTCTGGTTCTGCCTTGCTCTAAATCCACTCTCGACCATGCTGAACCGATCAAATTATGGATACACACTTGGAACTGATACACACACTACCTCACTCACACACCTAATGTACATGGACGACATTAAACTGTACAGCAATAATATAAACACACTTTTCAAACTAGCAGACATCACACAAACTTTTTCACAGGACATATGCATGGAGTTCGGTATAGATAAGTGCAAGACATTCACAGTACGACACGGAATCATAGAAGACAATAGCTACACATTACAGACAGGAGAAGTTGTAGAAGCCTTAGATCAAAACAGCTCATACAAATATTTAGGGTTTCAACAATCGCGAGAAATTCATCAAAACCGGACCAAAACTGAAATTACCTTAAAATTTACTCACAGACTCAACGCTGTTCTCCGCTCACAGCTCAACTCGCGTAATATCACGAAAGCACTTAACACCTATGCAATGCCTTTGCTGACCTACTCCTTTGGAATCATCAACTGGACTCAGACTGACTTACTAAAACTACAACGGAAAGTCCACACTTCCATGACAGCCCACCGTAAACACCACCCACGATCCTGCATACAAAGAGTTACTCTACAGAGAGAGGAAGGAGGTAAAGGCATTACTGATATACCTAATCTACATAATAAACAAATATCAAGTCTCAGAGAATTCTTTTTCGGCCGTGCTCAACACTCCATTTTACACTCCATAGTTACACAATCTGACACACGCCTCACCCCACTCAACCTTCACAATAGGGACACACAGCGCAATGAACGTATAACAGAGACCAAAGACAAAATAACAGAATGGCAGCGGAAGTCTCTGCACGGACGGCACCGCCACGACCTGCAGCTGCCTCACGTCGACAAAGCAGCGTCGAACGCGTGGCTGCGGCGCGGGGAGCTGTTCCCGGAGACTGAAGCCTTCATGATTGCTATCCAGGATCAAGTCATAGATACCAAAAATTACCAGAAATATATAATTCGAAGACCAAATTCCACATCAGATTTTTGTAGACATTGTCACAGCAGCCCGGAAACCATCCAGCATATAACTGGAGCGTGCAAGTCAATAGCGCAATCTGACTACAAACACCGCCATGATCAAGTAGCTGCAATAATCCACCAATACCTGGCCTTCAAACACAAACTTGTTCTTGAAAAAGTACCATATTATAAATACAAGCCACAATCAGTCTTAGAAAATAATAGCTACAGGATATACTGGGACAGGACTATAATAACAGACAAAACAATACACTTCAATAGACCGGACATTACAATCTTGGATAAACAAAACAAATCAGTAATCCTTATAGACATTGCTATTTGTAATACACATAATTTACTAACCACACATACAGATAAAACCACCAAATACACAGATCTTTCGATTGAGATAAAAACTCAGTGGCAAGTCAGTAAAGTCCAAACTATCCCAATTATACTCTCCACAACAGGCGTCATCCCACACACACTCCATGCAAGCCTGCGGGCCCTCGACATACACCCATCCGCGTACACACTCCTGCAAAAAGCAGTCATCTTGAACACTTGTCGTATCGTACGGAAATTTCTGGCAGCTACTTAATTTTCATAAACCCCGACAATCGAAGCACTTGGCTTAGGCCCGTGCAAGTATGGTACCTCATTTAATATGAGAGACTTTATTATAAACTCGTAAATAATAATAATAAAGCTTTATTTAATTCCATGCATAATACATAATACATAACGACAATTGATTACTTACTACAACATTTAAATT
>BHDV01007456.1:202167-225640 GCA_005406045.1 Adoxophyes honmai
AAAAAAAAAAAAAAATACAGCTGAATTGAATACCTCCTTTTTTGAAGTCGGTTAAAAAGTGAAGTACAATCACTAGATTGACTTCTGTTCCATTATCTATTTTGTGCTGTTGTCGACAGTCAACTTTTTACAACCACTCACAGAATTGACAATGAACTTAAATCCAAAAATCGTTGTAAGTATGTTGAAATGAAACAAAGCCGTCGCAAACAGAATGTTTAATTTTCTGAGCATGGAAAAATACAATGTCCAATAAGTTGAAGTCTAGCATAAAGACAGTGCATTTAACATCGGCACATGAGGCACATCACATTCCGTCGACGGAAAGTTCAATGCAAAACAACATAAAATAGATCGCTTTTTATATACAAACTGCTTATTGTTAAACGAAATGTGAAATTCCTAACTGTTCTCTTTTCATGTTTTCGTGTAGGAAGTGTCTGTTATTGAACGTAATAGTTCGTAGCTACAATGTTTTAAGTTCATTTTACATCATACCTTCTTCTCAAACGTGGTAGGCCTCTAAAGTAGGCCCCACACAAAATACACGTATTACTTGTAGACAAAAAGTTTTGTATTGGATTGTATGACTCTATATGGCACATAAAACAGATTACGTAAATATTACAGGATAACAGCTTTATGTATAAAGCCGAACTTATCTCCAAAGGGATCTCTGCCAGTCAACACACAGGACATAGCTACAAAAAAAAATACAACAGCATTAGGTTTTTAGTCTGTCGTCTAAACATGCCTTTACTTTTAGTAAGTTCTTTTTAAATATTGGTATATTTATTACAGACCGTGCCCTGATATATCGATGCTCACGATAGCACCGTGGTGTAACACTCTAGGTTACATTACCATGATGAGAGCACTAGTCCACGGTAAAAAAGTTATTTACCTGCAAAAATTCCAGGAGAAACAGTATTTGGGGACTATCCAAAAATACCAGGTAAAGACAATGCATAATTATTACGTGTAAAATGTGCATAGTCGTCTTTTGTTTTTGTCGCCATTTGGAAAAGTTTTGTTTCGACGTTTGGCGGTATCAGTAAACTTTGAACATGAAATTACAGTGAAACTAATTTTTAGTAAAATAAACGAAAATACTTTGTCTCGTACGTTGTCCTTTTGTTTCACTAGGTACAGAAGAAATACTGCATTTACTGAAGAAGAAAAAAAGGATTTAACTTTTTTACAAAATTTTGATATGTTTTGCGTTCTTATTCAGAATCAAGAACAGAATCGATTTAAAAGAAAAAAAATCGTTGGTCGTTTTTTGTACATCCATTCTGTAAGAAACTCGCGTCACTTGAAGCGCTGAATTCATTTCGTATCAAAAACGTACTTAGGACATTTTTTAATTTAATAGCATTTAATTTAACAGCAAGAAAGACATTATAAAAGCTCGAAATAGAAAAAAAGGAACACATTTTTGTTTGATAACGCTCATTTAACAACTTACTATAACAATAGTCATATTTTCAGGCACAATCATTGCTCGTGGCTCCGCCGTTGGTGGTACTGCTAAGCAAGTCGCCGCAAGTGGACAAGTACAATTTGAGTTCAGTCCAAGTTATCTACTCCGGTGGGGCGCCTTTAGACGAGAGCGTTATACAGCAAGTCAAAAAGAGGTATGAAATATTAGCAAGTATGTAAATAACAACTTACGAGACTGAGATGTGGCCCAGCAAAAAAAAATATAAAAGGGAGTTTACAAAAAAAAAAACTGTCCATATTTTCAAAATTATGATTTTTATGTGTTCTTTACAAAAAATTCCGTTACGCGACTTGTATAAAAAGGTAGGGATGAAAAACATACGACACTGTTTTTATCTTTAGGACTGAGAGTGCTAAGATTCTGAGAAAAAAACAAAATTTTCCAGATTTTAGAAACAACAAGCATACGGCAACAAATCTGATAAACGTCCTATGCTCCGCCCTATGTCATGTAGTTTTATGTTCAAAGCCACAAACTGTTCATCTTCTGTATGCACAGTCGTCTTTTAACTTCTATTCATATGTGCAGGTTGCCAAAGCTTCAAGGTATCCTACAAGGGTATGGTATGACTGAAGCAACGGGAGCCATCACTGAAGAGACCCTGAGTGCCGCCAAGCCTGGTAGCGTGGGTAGGGCTGTCCAAGGAAACATTTTAAAGGTAATCTAGACACTAAGTTTAATGCTGTTATTGGAATACTGATGCTTGTATAACTGCAATTTATCTTATATGTACATGATGCCCTCGGGAAATCAAATGTTTCATCAGGTAAACGTGTAATGTTTTGTCTATAATTGTAATCGTTCATAAACAAGTATTGTGTTCCCAAATGGGATAGGCAAAATACAGAAAACGTAACGTAGACAAAATTATAACTATTGCAGCTGTTTCTAGCATAAACATTTTCTGGAAGGAACGAAAGTTTTGAAATCGGTCGCATGTTTATTACATTATAAGCTACGACTGTACTGTTTCCCTAATAGCTAATCCTAATGCAATCCTACCCGAGTCGTCCAGATAAAATAAAACGCATACTTTCTGGATCGGGTCCCTTTTTGTTTGCCTTTTCATATTACTATAAAAGATGCAAGAGGTTCCCGACTTTGAAAACCCCTTTGTGAGCCGTACCACTGAGCAATGTCACTAAAGTATTTATTGCATAGGTAGCCGATCTCGTTGAATTCCTGGAGAGAAATATTTTACAATATTCTACGCTTATTATGAGTGAAGAATTCAATAATGTATAAGAGACTAAATTATTACTGAGAATTGATCGAAATCAATTTGAAATAAACTTTATTGAACACTACGAAAACAATACAATTGAAATAGGTACAGAAACGGACAGTACGGCAGTTGCTACAGAGCAATTTCTTTCAGACAATCTTATACAAAAACAACAATGCAATGAAGCCTTATTTGAACAGCTGCAATTTTTCCTCAGAACATGTTGATTAAGTAAGATTCAGTATAGTTTTCTTTAAACCTAATAACATGTCTTTTTGTGGATAGGTTGTGGACGTGGAAACAAGAAAGGTATTGGGCCCAGGAGAGCCGGGTGAAGTCTGTCTGAACGGAGTGGTCTTATTTGATGGTTACATTGGAAAAGCAAAGGATGAAGACTTTGACGAAGACGGATTCTTCAAAACAGGAGATGTAGCATATTACGACGAAGAAGGATACTTCTTCATAATAGATAGACTCAAAGAGCTAATAAAATACAAGGCATGGCAGGTAAACTAATTCTAGATTTATATTTTTTTACGATACTGTTTTTCTGTTTGAGTTTATCTCTGTGACGTACGTTATGATTTCCGATTGTTTATCTGTATTGTCTCTTTAATCTTAAAAGGTGACAAGATATAAGCACTCCCAGGTAACCAATGAAGATACCGATAATATTCCTTATAAAGATAACGATTTTATGAAAATTCCGTTGCATCATGATAACAATGTTATTAGATAAATTACAAATATTCTGAGCAAATAGCTCAACTCTACCAAGAAAGAGAGGAAAATACCTAACGAGCATTATGATAGAAATATACTAACCCATGGTGGCGATCTTGTAAGGGCTTTTGTAAAAATAATATTCTGAAGGAACAATAATAGCATCTAAAACATATTAGATTACGCAGAGCACACAAAACAAGTCAAAAACATGATTTTACTAAAGCTGATTTCAAGCTTCTTAGCCACTTTCGGTATCATTTTGGAAATGTAAAAAAAAAATTGGTCTCAGCCTTCAGAAATGACTATTTATTTAGTCACATTACTTATTGCTTATATACAATATTTAAGACTTTCTTTGACCGTAGGTGTCTCCAGCTGAAATAGAAGCTGTGCTGTTGGAGCATCCAGCTGTAAGGGATGCTGGTGTGACCGGCGTGCCAGACGCGCTGGTCGGGGAGCTGCCGACTGCTTTTGTGGTCAAACAACCCAATCAAGAGGTCACGGAGAAGGAAATTATTGACTTTGTAGCATCAAAGGTTAGTGACGGTACTAATCATCCTTTAGGAGGTGGTAAAATAGAGAAAACAAGCTATATTTAAAAAAAAACACACAGTGCTTAAGAAAAATGACTTATCATCTTAACGAGTCCAAGAAACGACTGTTAGACTAGTGTTTTGATATTTGCAACTGCAGATAAATTGTCGATGAAAAAATGACCTCATCGAAACATATTTCTCGATTGTGTATTCATTAAACAAACTTGACTTAACAAAGCGCTCGCCGCAGGAGCAATTTAACAACGTGTGATGTTGTATTTACCTATTTTACGCCTGGTATGTGATCGTATTTGGTATAAAACAATTTTATTCGAATAAATACGTTTACTGGAACGTTGAGTCGGAAAATCATAAGTTATGGCTTTTCCAGTAAAGTTTTAATAGGATCGTAAACGTTCACGATTCCGTGAAAACTACCATTCATTTTTCCGTTAAGTCATAATTTACAAAAGTCCGGTGCTAATTTTAAAATCTTCGCTATGACTTCATGAATAATATCCAAACTAAAGCACCTAAGAATTAGTGGTCTGACACGATGAAACAGTTCAAAAAGGTTTTCCAGGCTCCATCTATGTATTTATTTTGCTCCATCTGTTAAATCTGACACAGACTGGCGCTTCTTACTTGCTTACCCTCATGAAGGCTAAAAACCGGTCCCGTTAGAATTAACTTGTCACTCTAATTCTAGCTTAGGACATGTAAGTCCCACTATAATAATCTTAAAAGGATCTAGACGGCCGGAATGGCCCATTTGCCCGTCGCTCAGTACCTTTCTATTTGCTGAATTAGTTAGACAGGGACGTGGTATTACAGTATTAGAACATTCCTAGTTAAGTTGTAAGTGACAGTTCCCCGGTCACAGGTGCCTGTCATCTTGGCTGAGGCCTAAGCCACCGCAAGCGGTTCGCGGCGCTACTTCAAATACCACAATGGCCGCCCCGCGCTCGTGTGTAGGCCCTAATGCTAAAACAACAAGCCGACGCAAAATTTCGTGTATTCAAAGGCCGTGAACTTACAAGCTAGCAATTATTAGTAAATTATAACTTTGAAGATGAATTATTGTTTGGTTTTAAACTGTAATCTGCGATTTTCGAACTCGTCTTCGACCATGATAGTGTATAAAGAATATAAATTACTCAAAACAAAATAGGGCCCACCATGTATTTGCCCCGTAATTTATATGCATGGAAGTTAGGTTTTTACGTTTACGCAATGTCAAATTAGGATATTACTCATTATTTAAACACCAAGTAACGTTTACATTATTTAGTTTGATCACATTATTTAAGAGAAATTAGCACTGACAAAGTTGCGGTGGGCCCTATTTTGTTTTGAGTAGTTTATTTAAACGTTTGCCGAGCGGAGCCTCTGGTCAAAACTTTTTACGTTTCGGTTCGGCTAGGATGTAACTTAATTTATGAAAAATTTACAGACTGATCCATCTACATAAATAAATTAATATTACTTGAATTATTGCTAAATAAGAGTAATTTTCGAGGACACGTATGTATTGGGCCCATTAGGGACTGCCCCATCACCTAGCATCCTGATTATCATAGGCCTATTAAAATAATCTGTGGCAAATCGTATAAAAAGAGGCAAACAGTGTATTTATACATAGATTTTTAATCTTTCTCCCCGATGTTCTTTGCAGGTGTCGCCGTGGAAACAGTTACGAGGTGGTGTGAGATTCGTCAACGAAATACCTAAGACTGGGAGCGGTAAAATACTTCGGCGAATAATGCGAGACATGCTCAAGGCACAAAGCAAACTATAATTATGTGCAAACAAGGCATAAACCGAGTTGTATTATTCTGTATGTAATAAATATGTGTGATTTCAACTCTGTCGTAGTCATTTGCCTTTTTATATTTAGCAATACTTTCATTGGGATATCTGTTCGTAATGTTTTAAACTTTCGTGATTCTTACTCATATTTCATCACTTACGTACACAACGTCACACCTGTATTCCTGAATGGGGTAGGCGGAGCACACGAAACGCTACATATACAAAGCCATTTTACGCTGTTTGATAAAAGAGGTAAAATAGTGACATTTTGCTACCTAATTACTTCTCTTTAGCGGGATTTATCACGATATAATTTTTAAATGCCTTTAAAAAGTTTACTCGTGACCACGGTCCCTGTAATAGACAACCCTAGAGATTGACTTCTTAACGGCCAAGCTCTATAAGCCAATTTGTATTGCATCTCTGATAAATACAATAATCTATTTTTTTATTTAATCTTAAACTCGATCAAAATGCCGATGAATTTCTATTTTTTATTTGCTTCCATAACTATTAATATTCCCGGAGACACTTTCTACAGGGTGTTACGAACAATGGACATGGACATTTCTTTTGAATTTGAAACTCGAGGGTACGAAACGTGACTAGATTGCCATAAATTTATTTCTCACGTCACGAAATACAAAAAATATAATTATACAGGTTGGTCCATGATGATAAGACGAGAAACTAGACTAAATTGTTACTTAAATAACTACTACAGTTTAGAATTTCTGCGTACTAAGAAATCGTTCGTGCAGTGTCCAAATGGTATTTCTGGAAGTTTAAAGGGGGCCTATGTTCAGCAGTAGACGCTTTATTATGGCTGAGACGATGACGATGATGGTGAAACAACAGTTCTTAAC
Source organism: Adoxophyes honmai (assembly GCA_005406045.1). Lineage (NCBI taxonomy): Eukaryota > Metazoa > Arthropoda > Insecta > Lepidoptera > Tortricidae > Adoxophyes > Adoxophyes honmai. The sequence continues at coordinate 208,837 of BHDV01007456.1, forward strand.
GTGTGAGTAACTTTAAAATATTCTAGAAGGTTTCGTGTTTCTGTCGAAAAACATAGTCTAAAAACTGCTTAAATAAGACAAGTGACTGTTTGTTGTGCAGCTTTAGGCACTTTTAAAGATCTCTGTCAAGCGAAATCGCCTACAAACTGAAACTTAATTTAATTTAAATGCGACCTACTCGGCGATCGGCATGAACAGGGAAATTTAAATTAGAGAGTACTAGGAGCAAACTAAATAATTTAATTAAAAACGGTAGTTAATTATTCCCCATTTGGGGATAAAATACAGTCGGCACTGTAATCACATTTCTTGTTCGTAAATTAATTTTCCGTAGAAAGGTCTTCTGTATAATGCCAATACGGCTTGCGCTATTGGGCGGCCAATTTAATACGCTTTATAAGTAGATAGTGGATACTGTCAAATTTTACCTAATCATAGATTTTTGATTAATAATTTATCGAAGCGCTTGAATTTCAGATATATTATTGAGAGCCATGTGTCTATTATGGTCCGTAATTTGTGAAGTTATGTACTTATGTAGTATATGTACGTATTGTACTAATCTTTATTTAATTTCGATCCATGTATTACATTTACTGTTGTTATATTTTTCATATTACTTACCCTTTTGTTTGTTAGTTAGCGCTACCCTATTAGTCTGTTTATAGTCTAATAAGGTTAGGAAATCACCTCGGAATTCGAGATACCCAGCTGGAAGTTTTGTAAATATTTGCATATTGAGGCCCTAAAAGTTGTCTCAAAACCTACATATTCTAGGGTGTGAGCGACTATTAAATTTCAAGGTCAAAAGTCACAAAAATCGGTTTTTTGTGCTTCTTTTGTAAATATCTCATTTCCTATGGGTTTTTGCTCTTTGTGTTCCTTATCGATATTGTTGAATATAAAATTCTCTACAAGTTTTGTATTTCATTTTTTTTATACGGTGAACCGATTTCGAGATAGAGGGCGGAGAGCGCGCGGTCATAACATCACTTTAGGTCGACCGGTCTCCGATCGGAAACGCGCCATTATATACTTGATAAACTATCGATAGATCAATGATTATAAATATTTGACTAATTAAATCAATGTGGCTTTGGGTTGGCTGCTGACTGTCTTCGTTTTTTGGCGTAAATTAGAAGATGTGTCCCTCTACGCTGGATTTTTGCAATTTTTTTCTATGTACCAGACCAGCTGGTTTTCGATTTTTGACGTAAAATGAGGTGACCCACTAAGTTGAATATTTTTTGTAAAGGAGGTATGTCGATTTCAACAGTAGTTTGGTTAGGCTCTAGTGCTTTCTCATCAGGGTCACCAGGTACTCCAGATCTTCAATTATCCCAGTTTTTATATTTTTCCCTTTATGTAGTCATTAATCCCTAATTCTGTACCAAATTTCAGCTTTGTGAGTTTATGGGAAGTAGGTACTAGTTCTATTTTGATGATCATGAGTGAGTGAGTGAGTGTCGAAAATGCGAAACTTTGCTTTCGTTTAACATCGGAACTAAATGACCTGCTGACTTGAAATTTTGGATTTTAAGTATGTAATTATAGCTTACTAGATGACAAAAATTTCAGCGTTCTGGTCTTATCCAGAAGTGCTCAAATAGGTGCCTGAAAACGCGGCGAAATGGATCCAGTAAAGGATGGTACGGCAGTGCTTGCTTCGCGTTCGACTTGGTGGGGGCACGGGCGTGCCCCCGACCATCAACTTCAGCAGCATTTTGAAGTTTTACAATATCTGTGTCGTTTTGGCCATCGAAGTACCCAAGGCCTTAAGTGATGCTGTGACCGCGCGCTTTCCGCCCTCTATCTCGAAATCGGTTCACCGTATAAAAAAAATGAAATACAAAACTTGTAGAGAATTTTATATTCTACAATATCGATAAGGAACACAAAGAGCAAAAACCCATAGGAAATGAGATATTTACAAAAGAAGCACAAAAAACCGATTTTTGTGACTTTTGACCTTGAAATTTAATAGTCGCTCACACCCTAGAATATGTAGGTTTTGAGACAACTTTTAGGGCCTCAATATGCAAGTATTTACAGAACTTCCAGCCGGGTATCTCGAAATTCCGAGATTCTTACCTTAATTAACCTTACTTTATTAGGCTATTATGTTTCTGGTCTGTTTAGCGGAAATCGCTTTTAGCGATAAAACCACCAATCGTCTACGATACCTGTTTATGTAATCTCATTGCGCTGATTATTGAAATTCATTAAATAATAGGCATTTTGGATTGAAATTACATTTATTTATGTAGTAGCACAGGCACGGCGTCATATTACTAAGACGTCCGGGGACTTTCAAATGAAAATCCAATTCCATTGTCGTTATATTCTGTTTTGCCAGCAGTACATAAGGCTCTTACGCTTTATTAGCGGGGAACAACAAGCCCACCCGACCGAGCAAAGCTGACCCATCTCATTTAATTATTGCTTCTCTACGACCCGAGTTACGTATGCATGACGAAATTATTACTGCCAACGTTCGAATGCTCGTAAGCAGAAACGAGCTCAAAATAAAATCATCCTGTAATAACAAGTTTTAGTGCTTTCTATGCCACACTAGTGCCACCCCGCGGCGGCGCCTGCTGCGCGCTGTCCGACTTTATAGCCACCGGACCATTTTAAAACATGCTCTTCAATTCTTATCGTTTATTGGCACAGAAGTCAACTAATACAAGCTGCCGGCTTGTTTACTTTGTCTCTTAATAAGTGGTTAAATATTACGCAAGTGGGTATTATAGAATCCCGGATGTAGCGGATTTCTTAGTGGTTTTAAAACATTGCTATAATTATTACTCACACACATGCACATACATCACGCCTGTTTTTTTCCAAATAGGGTAGGAGGAGCACTTAAAACGATACAAACATGACAAAATGTTTTTGTTTTGACTTATTTCACGTTTCGTAGCCACTTCTAGGATATATATTTTTAAGTTTTAAGTTCACAAATATAGTGATAGGTGGCTAACCTTCCCCTAAAATATACTATAACCTAGATCATAGTCGTTTTGCACGACATCCATGGAAGAAATGGAGGGGTGCTTTATTAAGCCCGAGACCATACAGCAGTACAAATAAAAATGTATCTTTTATGACCAAGGCCCGTAATTTTCATGCCGTTGACGCAAAAATGACGTCACGCTCCTTAATGGGTGATATCCCAAATAGTTTGATTGTAAAATATGAATCATTAGTTGTCAATCATTTTAATCATGTTTCTGTTTTTGTAATCGTATTTTTGTGACATACATATACATAACAAACAAAAATACGATTCCAAAACAAAAGGATTTTTATGAATATTGCATTACGTATGAACGCGAAGACGACTTAGATTTTCTTTGCATGGGAATTAATGAAAGAAGGATGGCGTGCTTTACGTAAGAGAGGAACTCTGTTTTCTACGTAATTACCTACTGAAATGTGGGAACAACACCATTTAATAAAATGTATGTATGAAATAAATCAAATAGTTTTAATTACGTTTCACGTATCAAGTAGGTATTATTTATTCCATTAATTTGTACATGATTAAAATTATTGACGTCTAATGATTGATAATTTGCAATCAAACTATTTGGGATCACCCTTTAAGAAGCGTGACGTCTTTTTTGCGTCAACGGCATGAAAGTTACGGGCCCTGTTTATGACTATTGCTATATGTAATAAAATAAATTATTGCTTAAATCTACATGACATCCACTTTGTATAGAGCACAGCAGATTGTGAAATTTATTAAAACCCAATATTGTGTTAGTAACTACTAAAACCGCTTAATTATCTAAGAATCCGTCACGTTCTTAATAATTTTTTACCACCTACGTATTGAAAGTTTCGTGACTAATGCTCGTAGAGGTCTGACTCTCGCGTTGGTCGAGACAATGACTCAACGAGAACGAAATGACGTGGTGACCAAGTGACATAACGACTCAAAAATGACATGGGCTGACAGGTTTGTCGTTTGAACATTGCTACTCGCAGAAGGAATAGAAAACTAGATTGTTTTATTGAGCATCAAAATATGACACAAATTTATACTGCAGAATAAAAAGGTTATCTACTTAGTATAATTACGCATAACTGTTTTACGCCTAAGTAGTGGTGTGACCTCCTATCCTGCGTTGCTTAGGCGTTTCGTGCCTGGATTTCATACTTCTCTAACCTAACCCAATGACAGATGTAAGTATCAAAATAATTATTAGTCAAAAGAATAGTATGCATAATGTGTATTAGGTTAATACAAATTAGTCCAAATAAAATAATGCTAATAGAAAAAATAGTGAGCTAAAGTGTTATTATGCGAAAGAACTGTTATGCCAAAACAAATGAAACCAAACAATAAAAATCTAAATAACATTTGCGATCCAAGGGAATCCCAAATAAAAAGGCACGCATGCATTAAACAGTCTAATCGGTTTAAGGCAATCTATGCCAGACATTTTTATTTGTATTTGATAAAAGACCTCGGTCAGAAATGCCTCTATATCCATAAGACCTATTTAAAATTACAAAATGTTTAAGAGTGTTTAGGCTGGGGAAAATCTTACTCATGTGCGCCTTCAGACCTTTCTAACATCGCCCCAGACGGGTGATGTTATCGTCATCTTTGAAGTGTCAAGTTTCTTGTCAATCGAATTAGTTTTATTAAGAAGATTTACACCTCAATTGCAGGGCACAAAATAAAGTCTGAAGATGCATTCTCATACCACAGCAAGGATGAAGTATAAAGTATGGATGGAATATAATGACGGACGAAGTGAGGCATGTTTACTATATGAATTTATATATCGTTGTAGATAGATACTAGAGATGTGTCACTGTAACATCGATTATACGTACTTTAAAAAATGTTTATCCTGTTCATATTATAATTTACGGTATGAAATTAAACTACACAGATTAATTAAATAAAAAAAATGATTATACTAAGATAGTAATTTATGGACGCCCCCTAACTTACCGATGGAAATATATCCTGTGGTCACTTGCAGTTAATACTCCCATTCTACTTTTGCAACCAATAGCCACGCAAGCTATGGTTTCTGTGCTATGAAATTAATAATAGTTCACTTTTGAAAATACCATAAAACGCAAATTAACACGGAAAAACTGATGGGATCGTTGGTATCCAACTGACTACCATAGGGACTCAAAATTTGACACACTGATGTTTAGGACGGCAGTGTTTGTCTATGCTTTTTTAGGGTTCCGTAGCCAAATGGCAAAAAAACGGAACCCTTGTAGATTCATCATGTCTGCCTGTATGTCTGTCTGTCTGTCCGTCCGTCCGTCCGTCCGTATGTCATAGCCACTTTTTTCCGAAACTACAAGGACTAAACTAATAAAACTTGGTGAGTAGATGTGTTCTGTGAACCGCATTAAGATTGTGACATAAAATTAAAAAAAAAGTCTCACTCGAAAAATTTTTTATCATCAAACCCATACGTGTGGGGTATCTATGGATAGCTCTTCGAAAATGATATTGAGGTTTCTAACATTATACTTTTCTAAAGTAAACCAAATATTCAATTAAAACAACCTGACATACAATATCGATAAATTTTAACCACAGCTCTATTATCAACTTTTAAGTAGATGAACTGTCATAACTGCCTACTCGGATGTTTGTTTTTCATTATTTTTACAAATGTTTGGCCTTAGGAGAACCTTATGGCTTTAAAATAGTCAGATTTTGCAGTTTGTTTATTCAGGACAGGTCATACAATGTAAATATTACGTATTAAGTTCAAAATCATAGTCGATAACTTACCGATGGAAAGAAATCCTGTGGTCAATTTGTGTTAATACACTCATTCTACTCTTGCAATCAATAGCCACGCAAGCCGTGGTTTCTGTGCTATTAAATTAACTATATTTCACTCTTGAAACTTGCACAAAACGCATATAAATAGAGAAAATCTGATTTCAGAGTTGGTATCCAGCTGGCTACCACGGTGACTCTGAAATTGACACGCTGACGTTTAAGACGGCCGTGACTGTCTATGCTTTTTTTCACAGCACAAAGTTCCATATGCCAAAATGAGATGCATGCAATTTCTTCATTCGTATATTATTATGTATAGGCCCTGTACCACAGGGTAGAGCTAACAGTGGAGTGACCAATCACAGGTCTCGTAAGATTGTCACTGCGTCAGTGTAAACAGTTACGCAGTGCGGGGTTATAAAAAGGAATCATGAAGGACAGAGGTTCCCGATTCCGTGCCCGTGAAGTTTACATTTCACACGCAGTCTCAGGGCCAATTGCAGAATACCATAATTCTCAATTAAGTCATACTAAAAGCCCAAAATTGCTGCAAGTAGAATGGAGATTACATAGGCATAGCAAGAGCATCAGTAAATTATTTCCTTACATAGCTGACAGTTTTATAGACAGATGTAGAAAAATCTAAAGACAATTATTTATTAAACAAATAGGTGCTCGTAGTACTACTGTAACTGTAGTATTCACTGGTATAATGAGATGGTAGGTAGTCTAAACAATACAAAGAAATTCAGGCTTACAAAATTACAACAAATTGGTAACATTGGATCACCTTCGCAGCAGTATAAGGCCCATAACAACTGTATAATCATAAGCGCTTCAGCAAATTTGAATGGTAATCGACCACGATATATTACCAATTTTATTCATATTCCGTTGTTTCTTCATTGCAATAATTTGCATCTTATTTATAATACAACATACAAATCCTAAGCAGATAATAAACAGACAGTTTGGATAATTTACTTGCATATAGTGTTCTTGGAAATGTAAAGAATTATTCAAAGTGGGCACCTAATATGCATATAGGCCGTAAGACATTGACTTTTTTATGTTCTTGTCGGAGTAAATTGCATGGTGCGACCTGCGCCCACGCGGGCACCGCTATGGCGCTAATAGCGGTGCGCACAACCATTACAAAGCTTTATCCTATTGTTCGGTCATCTCAATGTCGAAAGCTAAATCTAAAAACGTATTTTGACCACATTAAACACAACTAAATTGCTTTGAATACGTTTTCGTAGTAAGTTAAGTGGAACTTATTGTGTTTGGTTTGAAATCTAGGAGAAAGAGATTTATGGAAATACAGCAACGTTTTCTATAAAATCTATTCTGCTTTTGTACATGTTTTAACATCTTGCACAAGTATATTGTCCAAGAATTTTATTGCGGTTCATTAAAAGTCAGTTTCGTTAAAAAAATACGTACCTATGTAAAGTTAAGAATCCGTTTAAGGAATGTAGAAACGCTTTTGTTTTGTTTTTGTGTTAAATGTCTCACTATTATTTAGTACCTGAGTAGACGTTAATCTTGATCCTGATTGATGAAGGTGCGTGGTCCAGCAATCAATTAACTTCGATTAAATGCATTATTTATATTTGCATCTAAAAATACACTGTAAGCTTAAGCAACTATGTAAATAAGCGAGCAGCGAGACAAGTAAATACGCAGAAAGTTCAATACTCAAAAGAATGTCGCAACAGTTACAAATAACATAATGAGAACTAGCAAATAAGTGCGGACAGTTTTATAGCCCACACGCTCGAGCACGCCGACACCTTATTCGTACTTGACAACAAATATTTACCTTTCAAAGCCGCATTTACTCTGTCCAAATCGTAAAGCGACAGTGGAAGAGGCTCGTTCAAGAGCCGCAGCCGGGGCGCGCCGCCGCCGCCGAGCGCCCCGTCGCTCAGGAATATACCCGAGGAATGTCGGTACAGTTTGTAAGCGCACTTATTCGTCCGAAGCCAGTCTACAAACACAATTGCGCCATTCAACGTGCGCGCGTCCCCTGAAAAGACGTGACTTTTCAACTCCTCCGCGTCGCCTTTCATAAGCAGGCGAATGTATAGTTTGTAGAACATAAACACTTTTGCATTTGGTTTACTGCCATGCTTTATCTTCCTCACGCTTAAGACCCTGGCTGTGAAAATGTACTTAGACTCAGACACGGCAGACGACAGAATCTCGTAGTCATTAGTTATCGTCTCGTTTAAAACACATTTGGGAACATTTATATTTTTCTTGTGTATCGCGTCCCGCTTTTTTACAACTCCCCTTACACGGAACTGGGCATTGACTATGGTAAAGCTGTAAAGCAACAGCACTAAGAAGTGAGGCTTCATTTTTATTGTGAGAGCCTTTTTGTGTGACGGTACATAGGAATGGAAATAAAGTCCATTTTTGTATTGGGCTTGGAAGCTTTTGATTGAGATGGCTCGTAAACACGCGGCGAATACAAGGTTGCGCAAGAGTCGGTGGCGCCGGCGAGACGCGTGCGCGAGCGCAGCCTCACGCGTAGACTGGAGACCTCGCAATTCGCTGCAACCTTCGACAACGTAAACAAACGTGGACTTACCGTAAGCTATTGTGGCATTACTAATTAAGGAGTTTATTGCGGCACAAACCCACTCGAGTGAACACGCTGAGATGGCAAAAAGCCACGCAAACTAATTTACGAGATCGCTTCCGACCTGATTTGGGAAGTTAGCCTTAATAATGTAGCAGACTTGTCATAGACTAAATGGGTGCAAGTTAACAGTTATTGCTAAACGTGCCAGCTGACTGCGAGCTGAATATTCATGTGGAGCGCCGGGGGAGAATTGCTCCGTGCACCGGCAGGAAGGGTGGATAAAAACTTTGCCAGTGTTTAATGCTCTTTACATATTCTTAATTTTGCATATTAAGCCAAAGTTTCCGCTGATTGTACTAACTACGCTGCCCCTTCGCTAATTATTCAACGCAGTTTTTTAAATTCATAACGTTCGAAAATGACAGTCTGTAGTTCAATAACTTTGTGGTTCAACTTAAAATCCTTAGGAACATAATTCGAGTTTGTTGCTTTTTGCTATCGTAGCACGTAAGTAAGTGATTGCAAGTGCTTACACGAGGAATTTGGAAAGTGGTACGGGCGTGGGCGGGCGAGTCGCCGCGCCGCCGCCGCCGCCGCCGCTTGACGGATCTTCGCCGTGCTTGCGCGCGCGTTGCCGCGTCGTTAACGTTCCTCATTTGCTTTAATTTGACTGTCTTACTTAATATCACGAACGGCTGAAGGTCATCTAATCAATATTCAATCTAATCAGAATATTATGGTAAACACAATTTTTGTCTCATAAAAAACAGTTAAAACTGTTATTGTTTTAATCTTACGACTTTTAACAAATTAAATAGATGGTTCGGTTGAATTAATATTGGAATACTTACGTGATATTTCGTGATAAGCTAGTTCGGTGAGGCCGATATGAGAAAATATTCAAATGGAAACTTTTAGTTGTGTAACATTCGGACCAATAAACTCGAGCATCGCTGGAACTACGCATACGCGATACGATCGGACTGCAGCGAAGCTGCAAATTAAACGATAGATTTTTCCTTCGTGTGCGGTGAAGTACTACTATCGTGATGGCAGAACTAAACCATTACTTTCCCCGCGGCCCGCCTCGATGTAGTCGGAGATACCATCCACCGGCACACACTTTACCGGTAACTATCGACAAATCGATGCGGTAGGTACTAGAACCGCCTATTACGGTTAATTACTCATTTAAATACGGGCTTAAATGTAATGACAGATTGATTTCTGAAATAGTAGCTTCAAGTAGAATAGAAACCAGTAAATTAAGGTATAATAAAACTTTACAGTCGTTTTAAAGCAACAGTTAATTTGAGGTACTTTAATGTAAATTCCGTTCCAAAGATTAAGGCTTCTTGTAGGTCTTGATTACAAAATAAAGCCAATCGATCAATCCACAACAAAGCTAATCATATCAGCCGTAACTCCTTCTCATACAAAGGTAGTTTCAGAAATCTACGAGTGGTTGTGCGGCGTGTGAGGCAAGATTGTGTTAATCACAGACGTGCTACGAGGCTAAACCTATTTATCTCCACAGTGTTGTCTCGTGCATCTCAAATGCAGCGCCTTGATGTCTAATGAAGCAGATTAAATCGCATATGTCTTTGGATCCGGACTTATCTCCCGGGATTCTCACGCGCTCCGTGATACGTATCGCGGCGCCTGCGCCGTAGAGATTACCACAAGGCGCCGGGTATAAGAGAGGGATCCCTTTTTTCTTATTAATCACCTATTATAGTATGGTGCGGCAATCTGAAGATCCAGTATACATTTGCATGGTATCTATCATGAGATCTTTGGAGTGAACTGGAAGATAGAAACTAATATTTCTAGGAATAAAGATCGGTTTTGTTCCGATTTTGTATGAATACACGTTTTTGTCTTATACCTAACTAGTACTTTGTTTTTTTTTGCCAACATTACGATGATTCTACGAGTAGGTACACCCGAACCTATTGATTTCTGACCCTCCATAAAACCTATTTACAGTAAACCTCAAATTGAAATAAATTTATCTATTTTTTTATATCGAGATTAGCTCAACATGTTTCGGGCCAATTCGTGACCCATCATCTGGAGCTACGCGCATCGGCAGCGGATAGACGCGCACAAAAACGTAACTAGATCCATTTATTTGTCTATGAGTGAGTCTCATGGTAGTTTTGTCTTTAAAATAGTGAACCTCACAGTGAATATCCTCAACAGAGGAAAACTTGATTAAGTTTATTGTAACAACGTTCTGCCGTGGGTCAGAAATCAAATTGCACGATCGTACCTATAGAGAAAGAATTTAAGCCATCTTGTGTTTAATTAGCGGTGACTTTTGAGGCTACTTTCTCTGATTAACTCCGTCCTTTCGATTTTCGACCCGTAAAATAACTGTATACGTCATATCACCCATCCGATATTCCTATAAACGTATAGCAAAGTCTAATGAATGTACCGTATACATAATATGTTAAGATTACTGTATCGCAAGCGCCGGACTCTAAAGTTGAGACAGTGAGATACTAATCTACTCCAGGGATTATGCGAGACATATGGATTTAAGCTTAAAGGCTTCGGATATTTATCGCTTGCCAGTTTGAGAAATTGAATGTAAATGCAGTTAATGTGTGTAGTTAAAGATTTAGGTCATAACGATCAGCATTTTGTATGATTAGACTTGTGTGGGTCTGATATATTGAACCTAAATGCGTCCCAATTGCTCGTGCAATTTTGATTAAATTGTGTAAATTTATCCAAGGTACATTGGCAGCAATAATAGTAGGCTTTGACATCTATATGGTTGGTTACAGAAAGAAGCCTAGAGGCAAATAAATATGTATATTTTGAGCCATTAGCGTAATGTTTGTGTTCACCATTGTCGGCAAACACAAACGGAGCAAACGCATTCGCTCCATTAAGTTAACGAACAGTTGTCGAGATGTCGATCAAAATCACCTCTTAATGCCTTCACGTCGTACTCAAGGCGACAAACGGGTGCATTCACGCCCTTATCTCTTCTTTACAAGGGGCATAACCGACTGTGTTGCTCACTGTATGCCGTGCTTTACGGGCACAACACCCACACTTCATTACAATATATGATCTTGAACCAATGATTGTATGCTGTGCGGCTTGCTCTGTTTTCTTGTTGTAGCCGTTCTTCATTATCCTGTCAGTTAACTTTCCTCCTTTCAACAGGATTAACATTCGAAATCATGTCAGTAATAAATTAAAGTGGAAGAATAACCATTTATTTTAGTCAAGAAGTTTGTTTAGATACGAAACTCGTGATTTTTGTCTCAATACATTGGTGTCAGTGTTTAAATAGTTTTACGAGCTCAGATCTTTCACTAATCAAATTTTATGTGCTTTACAGTTGTTTATGGTTAATGAATCATTGGGGCCATTGTGTAGGTATAACAGATTTAAGCGTGTAATGACGCTTAAATTTTAAGACATTGTTCACACTAAAGACAAAAGATTGTATCTGCTTAAGACTTGTGCAGTAACAAGAGAAACGAAAGGCTTACCTTTTACAGCAGCGTTGATCCTATCGAGATGATAAAGACTCAAGGGCACCGGGTCAGTCAGCAGTTGCAGATGCGGCGTGGGGCCCCGTACTGCAGAATTGTAACTGACATCACTAAAGAAAATCCCAGATAATCTCGGCCTAGGTCCTGGGGCGCAGGAGTCCCGCGCCCGCGGCAGCTCCGCCGTTAGCACAGAACCACTCAACGTCTCCGGAGACCCCTCCGACTTCACAAACATCCTCATTTCCCTCACATCTCCTTTGAGCACTCGCCGCAAATGCACTTTGTACAAGTTCGAACGTTTCCGATTGTCCTGCATCGATCTGTACTTCTTCACGTTTAGAACCTTGCCGGTGAATATGTACTTTGATTTCCCTATCGCCTCCATCAGCGACCACTCGTTCTCGATAATGGTCTCATTAAAAGGACAAGGTGGCAGGACCGCGCGGTGCCGCCGGTGCGCGCTGGACCTTTTTCTCACTTTGCCGCGGATCCTGATCTCTGCGCTGGCGATCGCCGCCGCGATAACATAAACTATAACCATTGAGAGCTTCATGTCGCACAATCGCTGGTTAAACACTCCTAAATGCGGTTGCTACAAATGTATCTGTCACATTATGCCTGTTATTTATGTGTGCCGAAGGGCATAAAGTAGCGGCGGCGGTTTATTAAAGGGGAGAGGCGTTGACATCTCACTAACAGAAAGTCGTCAAATTGAATATTTAATTTCCAGATGTAATCTGATTAGAATGCATGTGACTCTCATACGAGATTGGAAGTCATGGACGTGCGGCGGTAGTTCGTACGTCGGGTCGTTGTCACCCGATGTTACCGTGTTGGTAAACAATCGTAGGGCCGTTCGAATTCGGCCGTGTAATGGCGGGACGCGTGCGCGCGCGCTGCTAACCGGCGCCGACTGGAGGCAGCACGCAGCCTTCCGGACCACAAGCTTACGGAGCCCACAAGCATTGTACTAAAACACTTAACTCTATACTTCTGTTAGCTTTGTTTATTGCTTTCATAGCTTTGCGTTGATGAGTCTCACTTTCTGGAATACGTTATTATTTAGAAAGATTTGTTTGATCTTAGCCATTAACACCACACATAGTGTGATCTACTATTAATGTAACAACAGTAAATAAATTACACTATTTAAAATACAGTTACGTTTAAATGTAGATGTTATCCTGACAAATCGGCCCATCCTTTAATCATGTTCAGCAGATAAGATCCTCGGCTTCGAAGTCACAAACAAATCACCTCGATCGTACTTTGAGTGATATAGTGACCGTGTACTGGGGTATCCGTATTAGAAACGTATAGGCGACAGTGACAATGAGACGAGCGTCGAGCGAGATGGTGGTAAAAGCACGACTTATCATGTAGTTCTGTTTCCATTGAGTCCTCGATACGGTAGTCGCGTTACTTTCCGTAGCTAAAACAAGCGATGTATTGGAAACTTGCGATGCTTCCGTTGCCTTCTAAGCATGGCTTGGTAAGACGTGAAAGCGATGCGTGCGGCGCGTGGGCGGACGGGCTCTGGCGCCGCTCGCCTGCACTGTGGTGCAAGGCTAAAGCGCATGCGATGTTTAAACAGCCATTAACCACTGATGGTTTTGTCATCAAATCCAAAGCCGATGAATGAGGGATTACGTCATGTTTGAACGTGTTAGGATAAGTTTTATGATTGTGTTTGTTTGTCACAGTCAGAAGTCTACTTATAGGTAGTCGATTAGTCATTCACTGGTAGATCAAAAACTAGCTAGCAATTGAGGAAGTATTAACTTACAAAAAACCGAATTCAGTGAGGAAGCTTGAATACACAATCACACGTGTGTTCCCAAATGGGGCAGTTAGAGCATAAAATTATAAAAAAGTAATAATAAAAATGTGACAGACTAAACCATGACTATTTCACGTTTCGTAGCCGCCTTTAGCATAGTTTTAAGTTTAAAAACAGGTGGAAGAGTTATAATAGTGACAGGTTGCCAAAGTTAAACCTATTTCCTTAATCGCCTCTTACGACATCCACGGAAGAAATAGAATATTGTCATTCTTAATCTAAATTACATATATACATTAATTTATCTCTAAGTAAACATTCATTACCATAAAATTGACTAATAAAATAATACAAAATTATTAATATGTATTACATTTTCTGGGTTACAAGTACTTGATTGATTAACAAGACTCTTATACAATTGTAATTGAGTTTAAAGGTTTTCGCTTGTAAAATGAATATTCAGCAATAACAACTTCGAACATGGTCAACAAATCGGTGAAGGTGTAATTGCAGTGCACGTTGCTGCAGTAACGGCAGTGCACCGAACAGGAATACTATCGGCACTAGTAAGCTACGCGTCCATTGGAAGATGCCATAATTCGCATTTCTATGATGGAATTAAAAAAAAAATTTGATTGTAAAGTTCAAAGACCTAGTCAAAATAACAAGTACAAAACAATACAAAAATGTAAAAAAGAAACTCGGTTTTAAGTTTCATCATCCACTATAGGTCCCACTGCAGGGCACAGGCCTCCTCTCAGTATGAGAAGGCTTGGGCTATAGTTCCAACGCGGGCCCAGTGCTGATTGGGAACTTCACACACAACATTGAATTGCTTCGTCGCTGTGTGCAGGTTTCCTCACGAAGTTTTCCTTCACCGAATAGCTCGTGGTAAATATCTAATTCGATATCGCACATAAATTCCGAAAAATTCAGAGGTGAACCCACGACACTCTGCTTGAGAGGCCACAGGTCGAACCGCTGGGTTACCACCTTTTTAAGTTTAAAGTGTTTATATTTTTGTAAAACAAATAGGTGAAATTACTCATTGTACAAAAATATAAGAAAATACGGATAAGTCACAATAAAAGTACAAATAACAAACAGGTCTTATCACAAAAGAGATATCCGGTAACCCATCAATAACAGAAATACGACATAAATGGCTCGATCGACTGTTTAACTTTACAATTAGAAAGTAATTTGTTTTAACATACTTAGGTACTCAAGTTGATCACATTATGTATAAGTTTTCCTAATCCCAAAAAGGTATTGCTGTATAGACAAGGTATATAGTCGATATTTCCTATACATATTTGTGAAACACTCCTATTTGCAAACATGAAAAAAACATACATTTACTGTCAAAATTTAGGTTTAAAAAAATTAACAACCTCGTTATTTTTATAGGATTTTAATTACATACCTCGCCTTTGATGCTACTCGTCACCACAGACCACATTAAAAACATACGTCCCGCAAAATGATTAAGAAGTATGACTGCTCAATTAAATCAAATAAGTCCAAAATTACTAAATCACTCCTTTTTCATCTCGCTTACCTACTTCGTGGACAATCCGCCTTAGATACTAAAACATAAATGGCGAATCCATGTACCTGTGGCGCCAAGATAATGAAATATTATTTAAGTAAATACCGATCTAAATATTCATAAGACAGGTATTTAATAGTGAGGGACCCAAAACTGGATTAACACAATTAGAGCGACCGTTGTTGCTTGCCGTCGTCCTGCTCAGGACGTGGTGTGAAATTCACAGATCTAGATCGAAATAGATGACTCGAGTGTATGTATTTCGCGTGCCAAAAGGGAGAGCAATGCTCTTCATTTGACGCGTTTTCTTCTAGTTTTGTACTACTTAATACTTAGATACTCATCTATAAAGGTTTAACTTCCTAGAGACAGGACAACTTGAATAAGGCGGCGTCACCTTTGAATTGGTTTCACTCGGACTGTCAATTCCCAATATTCCCATCACTAAAAAGCTCATGTGACGTCACAATAGGTAAAGAAAAAGAGGCATGTTTGGTTGTCATGCAAATGCAGGAACTCGCGGTATCTATTTCGATATAAGTCTGTGGAAGAATTGGATGAGAGAATGAATTCATCCGCTTTTGTACTACAAAACATACGAAAACATTTTATTGTACTTAGGCACAC
The DNA here is from genome assembly GCA_005406045.1 of Adoxophyes honmai. NCBI lineage: Eukaryota > Metazoa > Arthropoda > Insecta > Lepidoptera > Tortricidae > Adoxophyes > Adoxophyes honmai. Next base: position 224,692 of record BHDV01007456.1, read on the forward strand.
AGAAGAACACATCACGCCTGTGTTCCCAAATGGGGTAGATAGAGCATACGAAACGAGTTTACAAAACCGTAATCGTTTCAGGATTCATGTCCACTTCTGGCATGTTTTTAGCTTTTAAGTTAGCAAATATAATAGTGACAGGTTGCTAGCTTGTCGCTTAAAATATACCTTAACCTGTTGCCTCAGTCGCCTCGTACTACATCCACGGAAGAAAAGGAGAGGTGCTATTCTAAGCCCGACACAACACGACACACAAGAAAGCTGTCACTATGAACAAATTTTCTTGTAATAAAACTACCTACTTACACATAGTTAGTTTGGGACCTGAACTAATCTTACGGATTGTTGTTACAAAGATAAACGACATACTCGCAGGCGTCCTGCAGTAGGGTTAACCAGTATACAGATTTTTTCTAGATATTGCAAGTTTTTTTTTTATTTCTATATTTTTCTGACTTTAATTTTGTTGTAACTATTCAATTCCAGCCGTTGCAGGTTACATTTTCAACTGTGTTCAGTCATCTCCTGAGAGAAGTATACTAAGTAGAAGTACTACTACCAAAGTCATGTAATGTTTTTTTTTCTCTTTATTTTATTTTTCATTTTTTTTGTAGCCGATCAAACAAATATAATGCAAACGCAAGTGTATTCCAAAATGGGATAGGCAGAGCACACGACCGTTACGCAATCATGACTATGCCGCGTCTCGTAGGGACTTTTAGCTTATTTTTAGGTTTTAAATTAGATAAAATATGCACAATAATGACAGGTTGCTAGCTGATGCCTTTTATCTTTTAATCTATTTTTCCCAGCCCCTAACTTACGATTTCGACATTTGTTTTATACAAAAACACACTCAGTGGCTTTTTAATGTTGGCAACACTGGTGGGGTAAGTCAGCTTAAATAACTGGGTGAATTTCAACAAGTGTAGTTTTTTGCCAATTTTGG
>BHDV01007467.1:0-19218 GCA_005406045.1 Adoxophyes honmai
GGCGGCCAGGCGGCGCGCGGCGCAGTCGCGGGAGCCCGCCAGCCGCAGCAGCGGGGACACGAAACGCTCCAACTGCACACAAGGATTACATATCTACACTAATATTATAAAGAGGAAAGATTTGTTTGTTTGTATTTTTGTATGTTTGTAGTGAATAGGTTCAAAAAGCACTGGGCCGATTGAAAAAAAAAACACTATTAGAATGCTATATTCTCCCGAATTGCCATAGGCTACGTTTCATTTTGAAAAAAAAAATAGAGATCCTTGGTAATCGTCAATAATGTAACCAAGGGTGTAAAAAATCATCTCGAATATAACGCGAGCGGAGCCGCGGGCAAAAGCTAGTTTTTTATATACCTAAACATGTCTTTTGTTCGGGAATGGACCTTTTATAGTATCAACTATTGTGTACTCTGTGCGATCGCGCATGAAATTGTCGAATTACAACTGGTTGCTCAGAGAAAGAAGCCAGTACTCAGACCAAGTATAATTTGTTGCTCCGAGTAGTCAGTACTCAGGTCAAGTATAGTTAGTTGCTTAGAGAAACTAATTCTCGGGCCAAGTGCAACAAGTTGCTCCGAGAATCAAGTATAGCTGGTTGCTTAGAAAAAAAAAATAGTTCTAGGGTACGAATAAGGCAATAATAATAATAAATTTCTTTATTTAAGACCAACTTGGATCAATCATTGTTATGCAATGACTGACCTTGAGGTGAGAGACGGTCCCCTCGAGCGCAGATGGATAGAGCCTCGCCAGCAGCAGCAGCGTCGGCAGCAGAGATGGCCGCAGCGTGTCCACATCTGCCTCTTGCAGTTGCTCCTGTGTTACCAGTGTTAGAACTTTAGCTAATTTCCAAAGATTACAACTTACTGAAAACTCCACAAAAAGGGGGTTATGAATTTAATAGTTTATTGGATATTTTATGTTTTATTCTCAAAAGTATTGTAGCGACTCTAGCGCCACCTATCATCCAGTAGTAGAACTTCTTCCACAAACGTCATCAACTGTTAACGTGTACTACTTCGCGCTAACGAAATTTCGAAGATCGATTGCATAAATACAAGTTTCAAATTTCTCTCTGCGGACTTCGGTCCTCAGGCATAACATCTGCCTGGAGAGAGATTTCTATTGGAGTTTTTCCCACAGTATAAAAAAATAGTTTTCTACACATAAATTGACTGAGTGAGAAATTGACTGACTCGCCCGGAGTGGACATCACGACTCTATTAAAATTATTATCGCATCAAAAATAAAGAAGAAAGTACAATAAACAACAAACCAGCATAAAGTCGTAGAGCTCCGGGTACCGCAGGAAGAATATCCGTCCGGTCATCTTGTTCCGCGCACACAATGCGCCTCGTCCGCGCACGACTCCAAACACTCGCACCATCAGCGCAGCGAACAGCAGATTCGCCGAGTTGCGCTCCTGCCGACACACGTGACTGGGTATTTGGAGGGAAAGACCTAGACGGACGTTCCGTGACCAAATCGCGGACGCTTTAGAAACAAGTTAAGAGTACCCGAAATCGACGGGCATGTTTGAAGAGACTAATAAATGTGGATGAAGCAAAAGAAGTGTCAGGATCCTAGCAAGCGGAACAAAGTGGTCTCTGCCTACTCGTGGGAACGAGGCGTGACCGTATGTATGTATGTATATGTAAAAAAATAGTGAATAATTGAATGGATTAATTAATGAATATCCGTCCGGTCATCTTGTTCCGCGCACACAATGCTCTGCGCCCGCACACGACTCCAAACACTCGCACCATCAGCGCCGCGAACAGCAGAGTTGCTGAGTTGCGCTCCTGCCACCGTAAAAGTATGTCACATACACACACACATACATATTCTCACGCCTGTATTCCCAAGGCGTAGGCAGAGCACATGAATTCAAAAATCCAGTGCCACGTTTAGCAATTTCAGATGGTTAAAAGTATGTGACACGGGAAAATAACAAGGAAATTTAGGCACTTGGCATTTGTCTCCCCGGCGTCAGGGCGTGTTCTTTTTATTCACTTTTTTTTTACTCACCATCCACGTAGGCGCATCGCAGCCTTTGACAGCTATAGCGAGCGCGGCGGCGGTGTGCTTTGCATTAGGTATCGTATGTCTGAACAGCGCGCGCAGAACCAGATGCGCGCGCGCAGCTGTTTCGGGGGTAGATCGTTCTTGTGCTGCGCGGACGCAAAGCTCCACGCAGCGGTGGAGGAGACGGACCGACTCGGAAATCATCGGCGCGCTTTTTCTTTTCACATAGATAGGATCGTATACGCGCGGAATTAGAGTGAGAAAGAGCATGCAATAAAAGTCAGGCTGCGCGAATGAGAAAAAGTATCAAATCGGAGCATTTTAGGTACACGATATCTAACTATAAATACTAACTCAGTTTTCGACGTGAGAAGAATCTGCTCTCCTCCCTTAGGGTAGCACTTGGGACGTAATAGACTTTTTTTTCGACTCACCATCCACGTAGGCGCATCGCAGCCCTTCACAGCTATAGCGAGCGCAGCAGCTGTATGTTTTGCACTAGGCTGCGCGTGGCGAAATAATGCGCGCAGAACCAAATGCGCGCGCGCAGCTGTTTCGGGGGTAGAGCGGTCGCGAGCGGCGCGCACGCAGAGCTCCACGCAGCGGTGGAGGAGCCGGCCGCGCGGGGCGTTGGGCTCGGAGGCTAGTTCTGTTGTTACTAGCGCCTGGGACATAAAACTACCGTGAGACTCATACATAGGTACATTTTATTTTATTTATTTCAAATAATCACACAGCATAACAGTAACAATACCAAAGCCTGTACTCCCAAATGGAGTAGGCAGAGCACACGAAACGCTCCATAGGGAAAACCATGACTACTTCACGTTTCATGACCACTTCTAGGCGTGAGGCTCACTAGTAAAATAAATGGATCTACTTGTGACGGAAGCCACATTTTTAGCATTTATCTCATGCGTGCCGATAGGTTGATATAAAGAAATTACTGATATAATCTACTCACGTTTTTATATCGAGATTAGTTCGACATGTTACGGGCCAATTCGTGAACCATCGTCTGAAGCTACGCGCCACGGCTCCAGCTGATGATGATGAGCTCCAGATGATGGGATACGAATTGGCCCGCAACATATCGAACTAATCTCGACATGAAAACGTGAGTAGATCCGATTATTTCAGTATTTTCTTTATTTACTTCTTACTTTTATCTATTTCGTGCGCATTTCTCCTCGCTTCTTGCTGTTCTACGCCGGCTGAGACTAACAAATTTGTGGAACGCAACACAATTAAATGATTGACCTTTGAGTGTAGAGTTACCTGTATCATAAACGGCAGGCCGGCGCCGCGGCGCGTGGCGCAGTACTCCGGCGCGCCTGTCACACAAACGTTCGGTTAGCGCGACCTGTGATCATTACAGTACCCGGCATTTTACATGGCAAAATTTTAAATCCCACAATCATTGTGGGATTGTGGGACAGAATGTAAGATTATGATTGAGGGTGAGAAAGTAGAACAAGTAAAAGAGTTTGTTTATCTGGGATCGGCGTTTACGAAAGATGGAAAGTGTGAAACTGATATTGAAAGAAGAGTGAATGCAGGAAACATGGTCAATGGAGCGTTGCGCGCCTTCGTGAGCAGTGAGAAGGTGTCGAAAAAGGCACGACTGGCTGTCCACAGAGGGGTGCTCGTTCCAACACTTATGTACGGTAGTGAAAGTTGGGTATGGCAAACGAAGCATAAAAGTAGAATAAATGCGGTAGAAATGAGAGCGTTAAGAAGTATGGAAGGTGTAACACTGAAAGACAGAATACGAAATAGTGTGATAAGGGAACAAGCTGGTGTGAAAGTAGACATAGTGACAAGGATTGAAAAAAGTATGCTTAGCTGGTTTGGTCATATAGAGAGGATGGATGAAAGAAGATTGACTAAACAGATTTATACGGGAAGTGTGGATGGGTGTGTTGGGAGGGGAAGACCTAGACGGACGTTCCGTGACCAAATCGCGGACGTTTTAGAAACAGGTCAGGTCAAGAGTACCCGAAATCGACGAGCATGTATGAAGAGACTAATGAATGTGGATGAAGCAAAAGAAGTATGCCAGGATCGTAGCAAGTGGAACAAAGTGGTCTCTGCCTACCCCTGTGGGAAAGAGGCGTGACTGTATGTATGTATGTATGTATGTAAAATTTTAAATAAGGTTGGGGCTTGCCATGGAATTAGCGGTGCGCACACTTACTTCCACGACTAAAATCTTGCAAAGTTAGATTTTGGTAACTGTAGGGCCTTGGTCAAGTCTTGAGCGCTTGCGGATTTTTCATACAAAACACAAACTTAACGGTTTTTTGGTAAGTAATTTTGAAGTGATAACGTCTTATATTTCGATGGAGCCTGCTGCACGCACGAAAAAACATGACGTATGCAGCGTTACCTCGATCTGAGGCGTCCCATTAAACCATTGTAGTATTAGGTATTCTGTGGACAGGTAAACGTGCTATGTTACCTTCCGGGGCCGCGGGCAGCAGGAAGTCCCGCTCGATGTCCGCGAACCACTTCAATGGAAGCTGGTGCAGGCGCGCGCTGCCGCACTGCCACAGCCTGTCGGGAGATATTGTATCATGAAATATGGTAGTCGCTTTGCCAACCTGCCTCCAAGGTTTAGGCTGGGTTCACAGCTGTCCGGGAGACTCGTACGGGCTGTTGCTACGGGCGCCCTCTATTTCTTGAACAGTAAAAGTTACTTTAAATTATCACAAATTACTCCAACTACATAAAATATCGTTTGTTTTTTTAAATGGGGTAATCAGAACACAAGAAATGTTGCATAGTCAAAACCATCACTACTTTTTTTTCATAACGAATAGACACCCGTCGCCCGCCGCGCAGATTACAGTCCGTCGCTCGTACCCGCGCCAATTAACGGTGTTCATACAATTTCAAAGACGGTCGTCTACCACCACGTCAGCTAGCGTAGGCTCTAAAAACGTACCACAAGTCAACAGAGTTCACCCATACCTGGCTAAAACCATGGTGAACCCAACATAGGCCTGCTCGAAGGCCCCGCGGTGCCGCAGCCGGGCTAACAGCGTCGCTAGGGCTCCGCCGGCGGCCTCGGCCTGCGCCGCGGTCAGGGACCAGGCCGCCGCTTCGCCTTCCAGACACAGACGGGAGACTAGAGTGCCAAGTAGCAACGACGTCTGTAAGGAAACATTTTGTGATCACACGAAACTATTGGAGGTGCGGATTCAGTAAACGGAAAATTAAGATTTTTCCATGATTTTTCATAACTTTCATAAGTCGTGACAAACTACTAAAGCAAAAAGACAGTGATATATTCCAATGGATTTGAAATCTGCTGCTGGCCAGCGTCACATATGTTCAACAGAACAATCTTTAGACAAAAGCATTACTATTCAGGTTTCATAGGCACTTCTAACTAGAGATGTGCCGACTAGTCGCCGACTAGTCGGTTAAGCCGACTATTCGGCCGCTTTCGTAGTCGGCGAGTAGTCGGCGACTAGTCGGCAAAAAACGCCGACTAGTCGGCTATTTACTTTGTATGTATTTCTCATTAATATGTACTATATTAGGAGAACTAAAATGAAATAAAACCTTAATTATTCATTGTTATTTGGATTTTATAATCAATTTTACACATTTCGACAAGTAAAGCAAACCAGTATTTTCTTCAGTAATAATTTTCTAAAACATAGGTACTGGCTTAAAAAGAAGACATACATATTATCTATAACATCAACAAAACAAAATTCTATTATCTATGACCTGCACGTAATACTACAGTAATTTGGTAGTTCCGCCTGGAAAGTTTTCCGGGAGTTTTGAAAACTGGTAATATTATAGATTTAGATGTGCTCTTTTCGAATTTTAACTTCCCACACACGCACAAAATGGTGCGTAAAAGCAGCTATTTGACAATATCTCCTGTCTGACTTATTTTACGATAAAACAGTCTATTACATAATAAAACTAGAGGCTTACAATTTATGTTTGTATGTTTTTTTCATGAAGTGAATATTTTTGGCGTACGAGCGCCACAATGTGTACTCCAACACTACTTAACGAAAAACTCAGTTTGTCTTTTGTCATTCAATAGATGTTTTGGTTTTGACAGCCGTATCTTAGGGAGTTAGAAATATTTATGGGCTAATTTATTAACAAAGTGTAAGAAACTATCGCCTTACCGACTTTAGTGCTCGAATAATGAACGAAATAGGTATTTCTAGTTTCCTCGCAAAAAAGCGTAAGATATATGAAATTCTATAAAAATAAAATCAAAATCTATAAAATTACCAATTTTCAAAACTCACGGAAAACTTTCCAGGTAACCCCCTATATTTCGTACCGAATTACTGTTTTATAAGCAAAGATGAACTTATTGGCGACTTTAGTGAAATAAACAAAACACGCATAAATAGGTTCGTCAGACCTGCTCGCGGGCAGCGGTTGTAACTAGCGCGCGAATAAGCTGAGAACAAAGTCGTACGGAAATCTTCGAAACCAAGATCGGCCTAGCCGACTAGTCGGCTAGTCGGCCAAAGTGGTAGTCGGTGCATCTCTACTTCTAACATATTTTGATAAGGGCCGGGGAACAAAGGACGGGCTTGCTTACAAAAATTTGCACTTCATTTAATGTATTACAATTTTCGACGCGCTTCCACACATCACTATATTTTCATTATAAGAATAGACAACACCGGCAATGATATTTTAGTATTTGAGTTAGACAAATAGATTTGAGACTCACTCAAAGTGAAATAAAACTGATCGGAGGCAAGAGGTGCGCATTTATCCGCTACTGTGGCTTGTAGCTCCAGATGGGTCACGAATTGGTCCGAAACATGTCGAGCTAATCTCAATATATTATTTTTTCACTATAAATAGAGTCTAATAGGATTAAAGTGGAGACTGACCTCTTTGATGGTGCGCCACGCGAACAGCAGGACCATCTGGGCTGTCACGGGCTTGCCGTCCTCCAACCACTCCTCTCTAAGGGAAATCGCTTACAATGTCAAATAACACTGGCATTATGATTAAATACGACTTTGGTTGTGACAGCTGTTTCTCGCCGAATACGTTCGAGTACCGTGTTTTTTACACATTTGTAACGTGTTCTTTACCGCATGCCATAGGAGCCACTGGAGCGGAGCTAGGCAGCGGAGAGGTGGGTATCCACCAATAGAATTTCATAAAGTCTCCGCTCCTCTTCAGTGGATGGAAATCTATTGGTGGATTTTTATCTCGCTCACCGCTTCGCTGCCTCGCTCCGCTCCAGTGGACAGGCAGCTTTACAATGAGTTGTTACGGCATGCGATTACCGCAAATTTGTAATGCCGGGGCTACATTGGCGGGCGAAGATTCGTATCGTGTTGGCGCGACAAAAGCATCGTGTTTGGGTATAGGCAATGTTCTTGTCTACATTAAGGCGTGCGAATATTCGTTTTCCTTTGATTCGCGCCAGTTTACAGACAGCTCCCCGATACTAAATCGCCTTCGCCCGAATACTACGCATGTACCCGGCCATATACATCGCGTTAACATGTATATTTGCCGTAGCCCGCTAATGTAGCCCCGGCGTAAGAACACGGTACTCGATTCGGCGAACAAGGGCTGTTGCAGTCTGACAGGCAGTGTAAGCACTGCACGTGGTGTGCTCACCCCGGCGCGGGTTCCGGCAGCAGCCCCTCGGGGCTGTCGGCGCTGGCCACGGGCGCGGCGCGCGCGGCGGCCGCGGCACACGCTGTCAACACGTCGGACACCAGCTGCGTCCACGCTGCGTGGCCTGCTATCGCCCTGGACAATATTGGGTGGTATTTTCATAGCCACAGAACATGATGCACAGATAATGGTAAGTTAGATGGCGCAATTTTGGAGAGTAAGTTTGCGCAGCGCTTTTTTATGGTAATAATTTTTATCATGTCTTTACTCTCAAATGGATTAGGCAGAGAACGGTGATAAATAAAAACAGGACCAAAAATTTAAGACAAAAAGACAATTGTTGACTAAATACAAAAAAATATACATACATACATACATCACGCCTGTATTCCCAAGAGGGGTAGGCAGAGCACATGAATTCAAGAATTCAGTGCCACATCTAGCAATTTCAGGGTATCCAGATGGTTAAACGTGATATTGCAGTGACAGGTTGCTAGCCCATCGCCCACAATACACTAACCCTTTCCCAGAGTCGACTCTTACGACACCCACGGGAAGAAAGGGGGAGGTGCTATTCTAACCCGGCACCACACGGGGCACAAAAAAAATGTAATACAAAATAAATAAACAAGATGGTGAAAAGCGAACACATCCCTTAAAAGTTTCTTACAGGCAATATTTAAGAAGACAGAGACGATAGGTACTTAATTATTGAAACAGTCAAAAAGAGAGGGTAAAATAAATATGGTGAAATATACTTTAGGCGCTGTCATCGCTGATACGTTCGGAAGTTGTTATTATGTCAATTTTTTAACAACAACTTTTCTGAAGCTCTATAATTAACTCTAAAATAACCTATCACACTGCTTTCACAAACTTTTTACATAAACAAATCCAATTTCAAATTTGAATCTACGCTTATCTAACTCCACGTGGGAACCAATGCCGTGGGAACTCACTCCACGTCTATGGTGGCGAACAGACTCCGCACGCAGTGCAGCAGCCCGAAGAGCGGGGCTGAGCGCGCGGCGGCCAGCGGGTCCCGAGCTATTGAGGCTTGCGACGACAGTTCTCGTAGGAGTCGCTGTAGCACGGAGTGTTGTGCACGTAGCGGATAGCCTCTGTTAGGGAATAGGGGTGAACACATTATTTAAAAAGTTTTCTTCACACGTAAATGTATATCATGTTTGTTTTCTCAAGTGGAGTGGGTAGAACACTATGACGATTTCGTGGTTCGTAGCCACTTTCAGCATAATTGTATGCTCAAAGCGTACCCACTGTTCATCTTTTTACACTAGCAACTCGAGGGTCTAATATACCTAAAAGTCATATTCAAAAACCATTGTCATAATAATTGTGGCAATGTTTTTCGTCACAAATAAATTCTAAATTAAAAATTGGAATTAATAAGTATTATAAAATGTTTACTGTCTCTGATTATTTAATTTATAACAAAACTAGCTTTCCGCCCGCGGCTTCGCCCGCGTGGAACTCGTATATATATCGGTTATATTGCGGTATAAAGCACAACTATAAGAAAACTTCTCGTTTCAAACGACACACAGCGCCATCGATCTAACATCTATCGATCAATATCGATCTATCATCGATTGATATCGATCTATCAAGCAAACTATATTTTTGTTTTCCCTCGGGAACATCAATTTTTTCCGGGATAAAAAGTACCCTATTATTTAATCCGGACTTCTATCTTTATGTCCGCAAAATTTTAAAGCAATCGGTTCAGTAGTTACGGCGTGAAAGCGGAACAAACAAACAAATAAACAAACAAACAAACAAACAAACTCACTTTCTGACTTATAATATTAGTAAGGATAAGGATAAGGATTTTAGATTCCAGTTAGTAGATAAAAGTCACCGTGTAAGAATGTATAGGTAACGTTCGGAAAAAAATTGCATCGAAATTTCAGTTAACTGTCGTGACGTCATTGTCCTGTCGTATTATAGTAGACTCCTTATCGAGCGAATGCCTTTGCTCCACTGTTTGTTGTAAAGTTGTTGACCAAGAAAATAGTATGTATCTCCGGACACTAGACTCACTCAGTGGAAACACTAAGGTGTTCTCGCCGTAGCAGCAGTCGCAGTTGATACGCAGCCGACACGCAGTCGGGCGGCGCCACGCTGCTAGCACGCTCTATCAGTTGCTCTAGGTACTCATCTGCTGGCCCTTCGATCTGCAACGCGATACAATGCGAAAATGTCGCCGTAAACAAAATTGTCTCTCGTTTGGTATCTTACGAAAGTAAGGAAATTACGGATTTTATTATTTATCAGTGACACATTCATTCATATAAAAAATATGTATACAAGAACCACAAAAGTATCGTGACATCATAAATAGCTAGCTCAATAGCCCACATTTTATTAAAAAAAAACACGTTTAATTAAAAAAAAAAAATGGTTTTTCGTACTCAGACTCATGTGCCTTTTCGATACTAATTGAAATACAAAAAAACCGATTGGAAATAAAAATTGAAACAATTTTTTTAACCATCTAGAACTAGGGTGCAGGACTTTTATGGTCTATCCAAATTTTTCATTACTTCTACTTAATTTGAACTAATTAATGTATCTTACGTTCGATATGAACTCCGTGGGGCAGTCTCCCAGTATGTCCAAGGCCAGCGCTTTGTTGGCCTCGTACGAGTCTTCCAGGACATTGTAGAGAAGCTCTGCCCGCTCCTGCGTCCACGGCCTGTAAGATGGCCGGTTGAAGCGTGAGAGGGTGACAGGGAGACAGATGGATTCACATTTAATACTTGCAAGACTTATCGCTAAACCATGGGAATTATGTATTTTTTTGGATAAAACTGACTTAAGTTTTAAAAAGACGGATCAATATTTTCAGTTTTTTTACTCTATTTGAAAATTCTGGGAAAATAAACTGCACTGGGCTTTTGACACTCATAATGTATCGGAACACTGGTTAAAACATTTACATTCAATTATACGCCACTTTGTATAGATTAGTGTGATAAAAAAATGAGCAAGAAAGCACCACCTACTTGTGTGTGAGGATCGCAGAGCGCCTTGTCAACGCTAGTATAGTAAGCACGCAAGCGCGTCGGGCCGCGCACCAAAAAATCAAAACCCAGCAAGGCTACCCTGTACCTTCTTTTTAGTCGGAGTCTTCATTGCTGAAGGTCGTGTCCAGTCTAAAATGCTGGTTCATCATGCTCTTCCACGTCTTAATAGCTTTTGGTATTGGTAGGCCAGTAACAGTTTTTATGACATCTATCCAACGGAAAGGCGATCGACCCCGCGGTCTTTTTCCGTCGACCTGACCAATTACCATTAGCTTTTCCAAGTTGTTCTGGCCTCTACGAGCGACGTGTCTATCCTGTATATTAATGTGATAAAAAAATGAGCAGGAAAGTACTTACTTGTGTATGAGGACCTGAGCGGAGCGCCTTGTCAACGCTAGTATAGTAAGCACGCATGCGCGCCGGGCCGCGCTCGCGCCGGGTACCAAACTGTCAAAACATAGTTGACGCAGCGCACAGCTGAACTCTACGGCGGCTGACAATACTGAAGCCGGGACCTCGCGCTGGCTACCCTCTGCGGTGAGGCAGGTGTCTTCGATTCGCTTTAGTATCTGGAATGGATGGAAGGTCTGAGAGAGAGAGAGAAATGTTTATACACTATACACAAAATATTTATACGTACATACGTCACGTAGGCAGAGCACACGAGACATGGCACAGACAAAACAAGGACTGGCGAGAAAGTGTGTCTGTTTGTTTGTTCATCTTTTACGGATATACGGAGTGACGAATTTACATGTTTTTTTAGGTGGATGTATAGGTCCCCATTTCCCTAAAATGAGAAGTGGAAGTTTGTATGAAGCATTTCACGTGTGTCTAATGCCCAGAATCTTTTCATTCTATCACCAAAATGAAAGACATAATCTATAAGAGCGTATTAAAATAAATCCGAGATCTCTTCTGTGTTATCTTGAATTAAGCCGCGGGCTAAATACCTATAATCTAAATAAATCTATTTCAAAACAGCATTACACTAGCCAGTAATACTAATGTATGCCCGTGTGGTGCCGGGTTAGAATAGCACCTCCCCCTTTCTTGCCCGTGTGGTGCCGGGTTAGAATAGCACCTCCCCCTTTCTTCCCGTGGGTGTCGTAAGAGTCGACTCTGGGAAAGGGTTGGTGTATTGTGGGCGATGGGCTAGCAACCTGTCACCACAATATCACGTTTGACCATTTGCTAAACGTGGCACTGGATTTTTGAATTCATGTGCTCTGCCTACCCCTCCTGGGAATACAGGCGTGAGAATATGTATGTATGTATGTAGCAATACTAACAGTACCTTCTTAAGGTGGGCCAGCATGATCTGTCGGAAGGCTGCGTCTTGCGCGTTGAGGTTGTGTCGCAGCCAGCGCAGCACAAACTGCAGCTCGCCGAGGGACGGAGCGCCACGGCCCGCGCACGAGAGAGATAGAGATAGCACGCGGATCTGACAAACAACATTAGCATCAGAATCAACGTAATCAATTCAAAATTGAAAACTTTATTTACGCAGAGCACTTTTATTTCATAATCACCAAGTCATAAATCTCACCACCTTAGAATCATCAATCTCCTCATTATAGAATCATGAATCTCATCATCGTAGAATCATCAATCTCATCATCATAGAATCATCAATCTCATTATCGTAGTCATAAAAATCACAGTCATCATCACAAGATCAGCATCAACATTATAAGCATTATCAAAATATCATCAGTACCATCACGACTTTACAATATCATCACCACTTCATCCACATCATCATAATCATCATTCATAATCATAAAAAAAGATGGGACAATTTACACCAACCATCTACTTTCCAATTGGGCAATTGAAAGTCCTCTAATATAAAATATAATATAAATAATATTACCTCGTCGTCGGCATCGAATACTGTGTCAGATAGCTGTGTGAGAAGATAGTCCATTTCAACCGGGTTCTCGACGCCGGATTTTCGAACCACACCCAGTACTAATAAGATACATTTCAGGTCGCTCCCCCGGTATTCGCAGAGTCGACTCTTGTCAGGCAAACTGAAATAAAAAGCGAATGGGGACTTTAAACATAAAAATACCGTGAGACTAAATAACAGTGGAATAAAACGGATCCACTGACGTCTTTCTATCGGGATTTGCTCGACACGTTTCAGGCCCATTCCTGACCCATCATCAGTAGCAACGCCCCACGGCGGCGCTGTTTCCACGCGACTCGCACTACCCACATTTTTGCCATCACATTCATTATTATTGTCAAACGTAACGTCGGATAACACACAACATTAACAATGATGATGATGATAATGAGTGATGGGTCACGAATTGGCTCGAAACATGTCGAGCGAAGATATGAAGATGTGAGTAGATCAGTTTTTTCACTAATACACTTTAGTGATCCGTCGCCCCATTTCCAGAGGTGGCAGCTCAAAAGTTTGTTGGACTATAATACCTTCATTAACTCCTCATATATGATTGGTTATTTAACTCCAGCTCCTGACAAATGATTGGTCACTAGGGCTGTTGATATTTTTCAAAATATCGGATTCTCGATATATCGATATTTTTAAAAATATCAATATCCGAGTTTGATATATCGAAAAAAAATATCGATATTTCGATAAATCGATATTTCTTGATTTTCAAACAATAACAATATAAAAAAACAATCCTAAGTCGGCTCAGAAATGATGTATGCTTGGTAGTGTTAACTTTTTAAGTGGCTCGCTAATTTAGTTGTATTTCTGCTTACTTTTTATTTTTTCCCGCATAAATTAAGTTACAAGAAACACTTTTTGTATCTTTAAAATATATCCACACAATAGAAAAAAAATCGAAGACATATTTTGGCAGTTCACTGTTACTATGAATAGTTTTTTATTCAAAATTACATTTCGTTTTAATTAAGAGAGGAAAATTTTTAAATAGTGCAAATAAAGTACAGTAGATTGAGTTTATGATGTTGTTATAATTTAAATAATTGGTGAGAAAAAATTAAAAATGAAACTAATTAAAAAAAATATATCGACCGTCGATATTCGTATTTCAATATCGATATATCGATATATCGCCCAAAAAAATATTAGTAATAAATATCGATATTTCTAAAAAATAATATCGATATTTCGATATATCGATACTTTATCAACAGTCCTATTGGTCACTGTCAACTCACATGTAGTCCAGTATCCGGTTGTCTGCACCGCCACGGCCAGCAGCTTCTCCAGCACGCTCAGCGCCGCGGGTTCCGTCTCCGAGCGCGCCGTCTCCGGATCACACTCTTGGTCCCAGGCAGGCAGCTCTGAAGTTTGTTGGACTGCAGTACCTTCATTGACTTCTTACATACGATTGGTCCTGGTAGACTGTCTCTGGGTCACAGTCCTAGTCGCAGGGCAGGCAGCTCAAAAGCTTGTTGGACTGCAGTACCTTCATGAACTTCTCACATAGGTCCTTCGAGACCTTCGACTTTAGTATCTTCATGAACTCCTGTATGGGATTGGACACTGTAAACTCACATGTAGTCGAGTATCCGATTGTCCCACTGGACGGCCACGGCCAGCAGTTTCTCCAGCACGCTCAGCGCCGCGGGTTCCGTCTCCAATCGAGCTGCATCCAGGATCACCTTCACGAACTGTTGGTAGACTGTCTCCGGGGCACACTCCTGGGTGAAGCGCTTGAGAGCCGTCTCTAGGAATATGGTGGCCTGTGAGGGAGATTGTGGTGTGTTCTTTTATTGTTGACTAGTAAATGGTAATTTATGGGACTAGAGCATAGGGTTGTCGTCTACTGGAGCGGAGCGAGGCAGTGGAGCGGTGAGGGAGATAAAAATCCACCAACAGAATTGCACAAAATTTCCGCTCTTTTTCAGTGGATGCAATTCTATTGGTGGATTTTTACCTCGTTCACCGCTGCTGTTTCGTTCCGCTTCAGTGCTTATGCTTAGTTTTCTACAGGCAAGTCAATTGCCCCAGATTAGATTGAAACATTGAATTGTTGTTGAATTTCATTGTGTTATGTTTATGTATGACCCTATGACAAATCCCATCATGTACTTTTATACTGTTACGGATTAATTTGACGTAACTGGCTGGGTAAAGCAATGGTATCCACTTCAAAACTATGTCAATCAGTAAAACATTAAATATCCTCGGCTGTACAAGGGACTTTTTGAGCAGCCAGTAGAATCATCACGATTGAAGCGATTGAAGCTTCGAACATCTGGGACCCACGACATAGTTGTAGAATTGGACCCACCCCTCACACTACAGCATTGGACATCGCACAGCTACCACTCACCCCGGCCTGCTGCGGCTGCTGCTTCAGCGCGGTGGCGGCCATCATTAGCGCCCGCGGGGTCAACGCCCGGCGCCCCACCCTCGCAGCTAACTGTGCACGAGCTTGCCAGGAGCCTCGGCTGCCAGGTAGACCCTCTGCCACAGTCACCAGCTGCTGCAGCGCTGCGCCGTTGTCTGTGGATGACATAAGGAGAAACAAGCGTTATTTGACCAACACAATTAGTAAATTGATTGCAAATTCCCACTAATTAGCTCCATCTCCAAACGAGATAACCCCTTCAAGACCTTTTGCCCATCACACTTCAGTGTCTCCGTCTCCTAATCGTATCTGTTTTAGCTATTTGGATGTAGAATCACTGGTGTCGTTCTTTTAGGTATACCTTTGTCCACCTTTTGCCACCACACTTTGCTTTAAACTCCATACAGTCCATACACACTGACAGTAAATGCAGATGATATGAAGGAAACACTTTCCGAAAACCCTCGTATGATTTCGAATATTACAACTGATACCGTCTTCTACTCTCAGTACGTTTAGAACTCTAAGAGTTGTCCAGCAGCTGCTGGCAGCACACCCCAACAGTTTCGCACCTGGACTCTATCACAAGAAACCTGTACAGCAAATGTCAACCACAATAGACGTGAAATTGTTAAAACCTCATCTAGACACTGTCGTCCAAAAGTCTCTCCCGCATACTAACAAGTTCTCTCCAATTGCATGTTTCCATCCCCTTTAGACGCAGGTATCTACAAAGACCTCACCTGTCTTCTCCAGATCAGCGCAGCAGTCTATAACATAGGCCATGGTCTGTGCAGCCAGATGGCGCACGCTGTCCATGCCATGGTCCAGCTGTGGCCAGCAGTGGTCGGCCAGGCGGGCGGCCAGCGGCGCGGCCAGGGCAGGCGGAGCCGCAGGGAGAGCCTTGCTTAGCGCGAACACTGTGCGGGCCACGGCTAGCGCGTGGCTGGGCTCCGAGGAGTACCTATCGAGGAGATATTACATACATATATAATCATGCCTTTGTTCCGAAATGAGACAGAGCACAAAGCTTCGCAGCCACTTCTAGCGCAATTTTAGCTTTAAAAATGGAAGACGGAAGACCAGCTGGTCCCAGGAATGCTGAGATAAAATTTCAGGTGGGAACTAAGACAGTAGATTGTGCAACAAGGACTTTCATTCTATTCGTATTTGATCTTTGCGCAGAAAGGGTGAAAAAGGGACCATATGACTAACACTTTGCTGTCCGTCCGTTCGTCTGTCACCAGGCTGTATCTAACGAACCATGCTAGCTGGATTATTGAAATTCTAGATTTTGTGATTTCCTCGACACATAAAAACGTCGCAGTCTCAACGGCAAGCCAGATTACGACACTGCACCACTAGCTTGTTGTTAACACATTCAGAACCAAGGACCCGGCTCCCGGGTTCTTCAAAACATTCCCGAGATACCGAGAACCCGGTAGCCGGGTTCATTTTGTACTAGCTATAGACTACTCGGTTCCGCGCAGATGTTTTGATTTTAGGCTTGGTCGTGAATGTGTTAAATTTCATGCCTGTCTACAGTGTCCTACTGCAAGCTCCTGTTATTTCACTAGTCGCCGCCAGCTCACCTGTCCCCAATATCCAGCACTTTATCAGCCAGCAGCAGCAGCGCAGGTGCCCGCGCCAGCAGCGCCGGCCGGGGCACGGCCGTGGCTATGGCAGAGTACAGGCACAGGTTCACTGTGTCATCAGACCCTGGCGAGTCAAGCAGCTGGAAGACAAATGCGATCAAATAACCTGCCGATCAGTGATCCATAGGATGTTAGAAACAATTTTGTCTTCTGTGTTAGTTGATGCAAATTGACAGTAAGTAATTGAACCACTTGTCGGGTGTAAGCGTCTGATAACCCTCGTGAAGTTTTTTCCGAAAATTTGAAAAAATTGCGCCCTCCTTTGTATCCTTATTAAAATATGTTAGAAGTAATTACGAAACGTGCAAGGTTATGATTTTGTCCAAGTAGCGTTTTGTTGTGTCTCTCATGAGCTCTGCCTGCTTACCTGTATCCAAGAATCGGGTCCATTCTCAAACATGTGCAAATTTAACGCTACAATCCCGCTCACTGATTTAGTGTCCATAGGCACTTCTTTGCCGCGCATCAACTCTGCGGTTACAGCCCTTACGCGCTCAAACATAGAGCTCAGTTCACCTTTGTTAGCTTCTGTCACTTTCTGTATCATGTACAGAATTAGCCGCAACGATAAGTGCGCCAAATCGTATATTTTGTTTATTTCTGTTGGTGCAAGAGGCTCTGCATCGGATCCACTGAAACAATATTGCCATCTGTAAAAAACTGGTCAGTTTCGCACACTACGGCATAAAAAAAACGTGCAGAAAGTAATTATAGACAAAATCATGAACGACCGATCATGTTTCATGACCAATTCTAGGATATTTTTAATAGGTTTTGAGTCGGCATTGTTACTTAAATCTCCGGGCCCAGTGGGGCTTGGGAGCTTCACACACAGCATTAAATTGCTTTGCAATATCAAATTCGAATTGGCAAATAAATTCCGAAAAATTCAGAGGTCTGAACCTGGGATTTGAATCCACTACCCTCCAGGTCATTGCACAAAATCAGAAACAATTTTCAAATACTTATATAATTTTTAAATATCTTTGGAGCTGTGATATCTAAAGACAAAAAAGTTTTCCCACAACATGAACATACTTTCCATCTCCTTTCTTCAATGTCTTAATACATGACTCCAAGCCCTGTAGTAGGTAGAGAGCCACTTGTATTTCCAACGCACTGACGGCCTCAGCACCAGGGGGAAACTTGTCGATGCAAGTGTCCAGACGTGACACCACAGGGATGTAGTGTCTGTACGTTGAGGCAGCTGATTCCTTGATTTCATTTGTTATGAGTTCAATAAGATATTGTGTGAATGGTTGCCGAAGTGTTCTGGAATCTGTTATGTTTCTGAAAGAACAATGAATGAGATAAAATTAGACAGATTGTAAGCAAAATGGTTTTTTCTTCTTAAAATAAGGGAAGGGGTATAAATCTACCAAAAATAGTGTTAAATAATAAATTCATGGCACCTTATTGCAATTAACCAAAGCAAGGTTTGTTTATTCACTAACGAAAAATAGGAAACTTACTTTCTTACTATCTTTAGTTATCAACTTACACTGAACACATTTTCTTTTGTATACTTACTTTTTTAGGAACCCCTTGACAGGGTGTTTAGTGTCAGCCTCCCAAAACAAGGAGACAAGGAACTTTACAATATCCTCATCATAACCATCTTTGTTGTCGTTCAGGTACTGCTTCAAGAACTTTAGTTGTTCGTCAGCACTTTTAGAACAGAGGAACTGTTGAATAAACTCATGTGTGGAACCTGAAATATTTTGATTTTACATTAAGTTCAGTATTAAAACTGAAAATAATCTTAACCATAGATGCTTTCATTTACATGTATGCAATTAATTGTTAATTGGCATTCAGGAGTTGAAAAATAGTAATAAACAGTATAAATTGAAATTCAATGGGATAGGATTTGCAACTTCTCAACTCTTTGTTAATTTTAACTTGGTTAATAAATCGACACCGTGGGTGTCGTAAGAGTCGACTCTGGGAAAGGGTTGGTGTATTGTGGGCGATGGGCTAGCAATCTGTCATCACAATTTCACGTTTGACCATCTGGTTACCCTCAAGTTGCTAAACGTGGCACTGAATTTTTGAATTCATGTGCTCTGCCTACCCCTCTTGGGAATACAGGCGTGAGAATATGTATGTATGTAATAAATCCAATGAAAACCAGCTACAATCATGGTCCATTGTTTTTGGGGGAATTTTAAGCCATAGACAATTACTCAAAACTTCAAGTTTGGTTTATGAAACTGTTTTTTAAAGGAAATTGTGAAGTCATTGACAAACTCATAAGTAGGTTACATTTATTTACTATGAAATGTTTTACTATGATATTACTATGAAAAATTATAGCAACAAAAATAGCACATAATCGCAACTTCATTGTGATCTCTATCAAGTATAAGATTAGAAAAGTTGTAGGAAATAGGCTATCATTTATATATTTTTCCATAGAGGTAATTAGGGTTCCGTACCCAAAGGGTAAAAACGGGACCTTATTACTGAGACTTCGCTGTCTGTCTGTCTGTCTGTCTGTCTGTCCGTCCGTCTGTCTGTCACCAGGCTGTATCTCACGAACCG
>BHDV01007467.1:20915-69873 GCA_005406045.1 Adoxophyes honmai
CTTACGACACCCACGGGAAGAAAGGGGGATGCTATTCTAACCCGGCATCACACGGGATATAAATTAAAATCCATACTAATATTATTAATGGGAAAGTGTGTTTGTTTGTTTATCAGTCTTTCACGGCTAAACGAAGCGACGTAGTGACGTGATAGTTAAAGGGATGGAGAGTGGCATAGGCTACTTTTTGTCTCTTCAAAACTCCCCATTTCACTAAAGTGAGAGGTGGAAGTTTGTGGAGAATACTGCAATTTTCCATGTAGAAAGCTATAAATTGGTATTTGCGATGGGCTATCTCTTCTGTGCTACCCCGAAATTAACGCGAGCGGAGCCGCGGGCAAAAGCTAGTTTGTATTAAAATTAAATGTGTTGTGTTGTAGATTACCTGTCTACTCTGTGATTGTAGTATAGTACGTGAAAAGTGCGTACCAAATAACTAAGACAATTATGTTCCCTAATACAAGACAGGATATAATATTATAAGGGGGCTATACATACATACATACATATTCTCACGCCTGTATTCCCAAAAGGGGTAGGCAGAGCACATGAATTCAAAAATCCTAGGGGGCTATATTAGCCTGAAAAAACGAAAGTCACCGGCCAGTATGGTTGGCCAGTTGTTTATAAAATATGGTTAACGTACTTTTCTATCACACATCACGCAGTATTACCAAATGGGGTAGGCAGAGCGTACGAAACGCTACATAGAAAAACTTATTACAATTCCACGTTTCGTGGCCACTTCTAGTATTATTCTTTAGGTTTTGAGTTGGCAGGTATAATAGCGACAGGTTGCTAACCTGTCTCTTAAAATATCGATCATCGCAATGAATGTATTTTTATGTTCGGATTGTTCTGTCCTTTTCTCAAATCATCCGTTTCTTTTTCTAAACAATCCGTTTCTCAAAATGTATTTCGGTTCGTGAAAGAAGGTCTGTCTTGATATCAGTTTCTCAAAACAAAACACTACCTAACTACTTACTGTTTTTAGATACTGGTATTTTGGGAATACGGGATTCCCATTGAATGAGAAACTGTCCTTTGAATGGGTGCTTCGAGAAACGCGTCTTTTGGTATTCGGTCGACTTAAAAAACTGTTATCATTGAACAGAATTTTGGAGAAACGGAAAGAGTAGTCCAAAACGTCCGATGCCGTCTGAGTGTGTTATAGTAGGTAAGACGCAAATAGGTTGGATTGCTGATGTTTCTTTATCAGGCGTTATGCTGCAAAAAACGGTCCTTTTTCAATATTGAGTCTAAGGAAATTACATACCTAGATGCCGTAGGAATGTAACTTTCTTGAGTGAGTCTTTCTGAGTAGAACCTATACCTAGTGCCCGATACATACATACATACATATACTCACGCCTGTATTCCCAAGAGGGGTAGGCAGAGCACGTGAATTCGAAAATCCAGTGCCACGTTTAGCAATTTCAGGGTAACCAGATATAATAGTGCCCGATATAATAATGTAAAGTTGTAAATAATGTTGTTTTCTCAGACGGGGTAGGCAGAGTACACAAAACGCACATACTTAGATATAATTTGTTTATCGCAAATTAGGAAATAAAATTCTTAAATTAAGAGTGTCAGTTCATCTCAATTTATTTACATTAAAACTAATTAATAAATAGCTTAGCTTATCACACTGTGCCTGATCAGTCTTGTTTGACGGGAGCCGCGGGAATTGGTTCCACAATTTTCTCAATTTTCTCTACTTTCAATGATTCTTCTTTCGCGGGTATTTCTTCGGGCTTTTCTTCAGAGACTTTCTCAATATCCAGCTCAGCGGCGTTCTTGACTGCTCCGCTACCGCCGCTGGCGATATTGTGTTCTAAAAGAAAAAAAGATCATTTTAGACCAGCGAGAAACACTGAATCACTGGAATGCTTGAAGATGTAGGTGTCAGAAGCGACACGGATCAGGTATGATGAGTATCAACCTTGCAATGATTTATTGGGCTTACGAAACATTTCTACTTTTAGGTTCCTGATAAAATAAAAAACAATCCGTCATTTACAGCACGTTAAAACGTTTAAAGTGAATTTACCGAAATACAAACTTACCGCTGTTTTGACTCTTCTCCGCTGCGGGCTCCTCCCGCGGCTTCTCGGGGTTGGTGATCCTTTTCATGGCGTTGGTGATTCCCTTGACTATTGGGTTTCTCTGGATGATCTGCTGGATGGGCCCCGCTTGAGGCTTGGCTGGCTCAGACGCCGGAGCTGGCTGAGCGGCTTCCGCTGGCTTTATTTTCTGTTCGTTGGTTGGTTTGTCCCCAGTCAAGGGAACGACGTTGCTTCCTTCGCTCTCTGTACTCGCGGCTGGCTTCGAAGGCGCCGGCTGTGTCTTTTGGGGTCTCGGCTGAATAAAGTTAATAACGCTCTGCACGAATGGGTTGTTCTGGATAACCTGAGCGAATGGCCCGCTTGGTGCAGGTGACTCGTCATTCTGGACGCCTTGTTGCTGTTGGCCGGGGTTAAAGAAACCCTGAACTGTGTTCTGGATGCCCTGCCAAACAGTCGGGCGAGAAGGCGACGGGTTAGCACCCTCGTCAGATTGAGCTCCAGCCGCTGCTGCACTACTGCTGTTCTGATTAGCGAAAAAGTTTTGCACATTTGATGTAAGGTTTCCGAAACCCTGCTGGATAGTTTGTTGGAAATTTTGGAAGAACGGGAACAAGGGGTTCGAAGCGGGCTTCTCGGTGGTGCTAGAAGCGTCTTCGCGTATTTCTGATTTCAGCAAAGTGAGTACTTCAACGCCGGTCGATAGACTCTTGACTCCGTAGTCAAAGTCGTCCTCGATTACTTTGAGCCCAGACTCCACCTTCTGGGCTTTTACCTGTTTCTCCTTGTTTTCAACCGATTCAGGGTTCCAGAAACATTGAATTGTAGCATTCAGCTTGTCCATTTGTTCCTTGAATGTCGCTTGGAGATGATCGATGCTTTGTTTGACTGATATTTTTGGTTCATGATCTTCTAGTATCTCATTAATACCATGGGTGATCTCAGAAAAACCTTTGTTGAAGACATTTTGCGCGTCGTCGACAACCTTTTTGAAAGTGGTGAAGACGACGTTCTCGTTTTCGTAGTGCTCAGGGTTCTGAGTCTCGTGTTCTTGTCGCTGCGGTTCTCCGGGGTGTTTCAGGTCGACGTCGACTCTTTTGATGCCGGCGCCGTCATCGACATCGACTTTGTCGATGTCTTCTTTGTTCACCTCGGTCTTGAGCACCAGCTTACCTTCGTCAATGGTGATTTTGACGGACACAGGTTCCCCGCCGGTTTGTTTCAGCAGTTTGTTGTCGAAATCTTGGACGACATTGGTTTGATCGATGAGTTTTTGTTCGCTGGAGACACTGTGGAGCTCCTTGTCTGTGTCTAGGGCTTCTTTGGCGGCCTCGGGCTCGTGCGCGGGCGCGGGGATGGAGGCTGCGCGCGCGTGCAGCGCGGCGAGGGCGAGCAGCAGGCACACGTGAGGTCGCATGGCGGCGCGGGCGCGGGACTGCGGCCGCCGGGTGGGGCGCCGCCTTTATACGGCTCCTAACGGTGCTCCGCGCACATGTTTACTCTTTCTGATTTAAGTAGGTATACCTGTTATTGTTTGGGATCGAACTGTTTTTAAGATTAATTAGGTTGTCAAACACTTGTGTCCCATAGTTAAGTGGTTCACGGAACAATCGAAACCGTGCCAAATATACTTAGCTTTACTTAGATAGTTAGCTATTTCGGAAATAAATTATTTTTTTTGACAAAATTATTGTAATGGGTGTAGAAAAATTATAAACAAACCAGCAAAAAAAAGATTTTCAATGGAAGATTTTTTTTACTGAATGTACTTTTTGAGATCTGTCTAGTATTGCTTTGCAAGTCATCTATTCTATGATTTCTATGATTTGTGTGGTTGTCAATCAACCCTATCCGATCAACCGTACAAGATTTCCCTCCTGCAGAGGTGATCTACGACCAGCCATCAGAATTGTGCAGGTTATTGTGTCTAGGATATTGTCATCCGACTTAACACAAAAAGGATTACGAAATATGATCTTAATCGGTAGCCGAAAATGGACTTGCAAATATTTATTACAGATAAACGAACATCGGGACAAGTGAAACTAAATAAAAGTTTATAAAAGGAAAAAGACAGATTTCAATACATACATACATACATACAATCACGCCTGTATTCCCAAACGGGGTAGGCAGAGCACACAAAAAAAATCAAGGTTTCAATAGGTACAATAAAAATCAGTTAACAAGATTGCCAAGTTTCATTGAAAAATATAGTGTATGATTTAAATTAACTAAGGATGTGTACTGCGAAAATAAATAGCTATTATTTCCCCAAGAAGGCAAAATACTTAGGTACGTGTAGAACCTTTATACACGGATCGTATATACCACTACAAACAGATTACTTACGCCTTAATACCTATGATACGTTTATTGTTGCATTTATTTCTGTTTGAACAATACCTCTCCATTTCTTCCGTGGATGCCGTGGACCTTTCCAGAGGTCTCGCCGGTGGAGTGTACTTAAACTGCGCAGTGGAACTCCCTGATCTTTTAGCAGTTTTTCGGCTGTGTCTACGCATTGGAATAAAGCGGCGCGGAATGACAGTCTTATAAATCATAGCTATACAACGCGGGAATGCTGAATCTTGGTTCTATTGTAAAACCATTGATTTCTGACACGGTACAGACCGTTATCATAATATTTCATTTGTAGAACAATGTTATAAGACTATGACGGTCTGTAGATAGGAAACGATTTAGTTATTACAAAACATAGAGGACAGACCCACTAGAGCAGGGGTCACCAATTAGTTTCGCTCGGGGTCCATTTTAAGAAATGAAATGACATACGCGGTCCACACAACATGAGTAAAAAAATTGAGCAACGGTATTTACGGAAATTACAAAGGTATTAAATTTACATAATATCAACGAGAAAAATTTCATTTTTTTATTGTTGATTGTCTGTCGGAAGTTTTGAGTGGAATTGGTGCAAACTATTGACTTTAAATTCTGAAGATAAATGAAGATATATTTTTTCGGTACGCATACAATGGAAACTGCACTAGAGAAACAATGTTGGCCACCCAGGCCCGCAAATAGTTAGTGGTATTTACTAACGTCATCGTCACTGTCACAGAATCTGTTTAGAGCCAATAACCGTAGGGAAAAAATGTTTTAAAAATGAATTTAATTAGGTAAAATTGATAATTATAGCATTGAGCTCAATGAATTATTAAGTATAGGCGTAGGCTCTCGTTTCATTCGTAGCGAAAAGTAACAAAAGACGGCCGCTATGCTTTACTTTTCAGCCGCGCTGCGGCCGCGGTGCCGATCTGCCGGTCTAAGTGGCCAGTATTTTTTTTTCAAATGAGGTTGCTACATTAGAGGTTCTATAGTGGATCCGGAATCAATTTGTTTGAGAATGTTCCTTACCCAAAGGCTTCAACTTTGGAATTGTTTTTTAGTTTTAATTTAACTTTGAGTAGTTAATAGTGTGTTGATAGTTGAAACTATAGATTCAATGTAGATAATATTTGAATAATTTTCTAGATTGTAGATGAAAGAAATGTTTAAATCGTATAAATTTATAGTCTAATTAAAGCAGGTACCATGTTAGCTTGTGTACTTATAGTTCTTAGTTTTTTCTTCATTCAAATTTAAAGCAAAACACATGTCATTATACAAAAGCAAATTAACGACGACTGGCTCACGTTACATCAGTAGGTAAATTAGGCAACTTGGGGCCATTGAAAAAAAAAAGAATAAAATTTACTATTAACTTTTTTTTTTTTTTGATAGGTAAGTCATAGTTTTATTTGGATAATAAGTTTACAAATCACTTAAATAATTAATTAAATACAATTTCCATTCTTCCAATAAAAACATAACTTAAATAAATAATACAATAATTCACAAAAAAAAACAACAATAATAAAAATAAACAAAATAATCACAAAAGAAAGAACTAATAATTAAATATTACCTAAAAATTAATTAAAATTAATAATTCAATTCCCGCGTGAATGTAAATTAATTGTTCATTTTAAACATGAAACCACCGTGAGACTTCACTCATAGTGAAATAAACATGTTTGGGGTCAATCCATAACCCCGTGGGAAAGAGCGGCGGCGCGCAGTATTGCTCGTCTATCCGCCGCCGTCGCGTAGCTCCAGATGATGCGTCACGGATTGATCCGAAACACGTCGAGCTAATCTCGATATAATGAGTAGTTCCATTTATTTCACTATATCTTTTCATATGAAAAAGAGAGCGGGTAAGAGTGATTTATTCTGAGGCTAATCTATATTCTTTCAACCCTTAGTAGGTAGGTACATAGAAAATGAAAAACACCTTATGGTGCCTTGTCAGTCATGTCGCCGCCATCTTAAGTATCCACAGGGCCGTCTTATGCATGTCGCGGCCCCTAGGCAATGCTCGTCTTGGGGCACCCCCTATCGTCTTCCTAATCGATTTTTTAAGTTTTAAGAAACAGGGTCAATTTTTTTCTCTGTAGCACAGGGCCCCTGAACGTGGCGGGGCCCCTAGGCCTACATTGCCTTATGGATAAAACGGCCCTGAGTATCCAAGACTGCTAGCATGTCCACCTCATGTTTAACTCTAGCTAGAGCTTAGAGCTTTAGAAATGGTAGACTATAGCAGTCACCTGCTCCTGTAACCTGCTACTGCCCCTGACCTGACATACTTTTTACTTTTCAAAAGTGACTAAACCAGGCGGTTGGGAAAGAAACGACAAACGCTTTAATTTTGATCCGGGTATATTTAAACACCAATGTGTTGTGATGGCTATGCCCGCTGTTTCAAGTACTGGGGAACTAAAATTATGTTTTTATTTGTTAGGAAGTAAGTAAACTTAAGTTTAGTATAGGCACTTAAATGAAACAACATTTCAGTTCAGATATAAATCAATATATCGGTTCTTCATAATTTATTTACATTAATACTAATTAATAAATAGGCTAGCTTATATCACACTGTGACTGGATCAGTCTTGTTTAACGGACGCCTCAGGTTTTGTTTCCTCTATTTTCTCTACTTTTAAAGATTCTTCTTTCGCGGGTATCTCTTGTGGTTTTTCTTCGGAGATTTTCTCAATCTCCACCTCTGGGGCGCTCTTGACTACCCCGCTGCCGTCGACGTCGTTATTATGTTCTGAAAAAGAAAATAGACACGAATTAAAATACTGAAACTTGGCTACAAGAAATCGCAGAAGCGACATAGAATTAGTACTCTAAAACGCGGGTTAAGACACACTCTTCTTCAAGCGTTTTTGCTGCTCAATTTAGATTTACTAAATCTAGTAGAGTAGCATAAATATTTAGTAAAACTTATCGACTGTCTACCCCTTTTCTATCAGTCGAAGTTTTTTAAATTGAACACGTCAAACTTTTAGCGCTATTAATTTTTAAGGGCCCACTTTTAAGATTAACACAATTTGCAAATCGTTGCAGGTTAGAATATTTCGGAGCTTATAACTATGTTACAACATGTAAGGCGAGAGCACACTGAACACAAAAGCTTCGCCGACAAAGCACAGTCGAAGTCGTTTTGCTCCTCCTGGTACCTCGATGTTCGTGCCCAGGGTGTTGATGGCACTGTTCACCGCGTTGGACACGGTCAGTGCCGTGCCATTTATCGTGGCACTGATGGAACCTATCAAACTGCTCACGAAAGCACTCCACGCCGCCACTACGGGAAAAATAACAGTGAAATGCACGTGTAAATGTATAGTGTAAACGGTGTCGACGTATGTAGAGGTGTGAAATCGGTGCGTATACGGGCAATGAACTGATAAACAAAATATCCACAGAAGGATAAATATAGATATTTGAAGAGTAACAAAAACTTTCGAAAATTAATTACTTAAATACACATATAAGTAGTATATTACTTTAATATACAAAGAAAAGTATACTGTGTATAAAATGATATAGGCAAAATCTTACCAACTTTGATTTAATAAACACTTTTTCTGACTTTTGTCGTAAAAGTAAAAATACGTACCATCGCTGGGCCTGTGTCCGTGGTGGTAGCCTCCGTAGGGGAAGAAGCCTCCCTTCTCGCTTCCCTCCGCCACGGGCTCATCGCGCGGCTTGTCAGGGTTGGTGATGGAGCTCTGGATCCTGTTCACGGCGTTGGTGATGCCCTGCACGACGGGGTTTCTCTGGATGATCTGCTGGATGGGCCCCGCCTGAGGCTTGGCTGGCTGCGACGCCGGAGCTGGCTGAGCAGCTTCCGCTGGCTTTTCCTTCTGCTCATCAGCTGGTTTGTCCTCAGTCGAAGGTGCGACGTTGCTTCCCTCGCCTTCCGTGGTCTCGGCAGGTTTAGGAGGCGCAGGCTGAGCGGCCTGAGCCTGTGCCTGTTGAGGCTTGGGCTGGATAAAGTTTATAACGCTCTGCACCAATGGGTTGTTCTGGATAACCTGAGCGAATGGCCCGCTTGGTGCAGATGACTCGTCGTTCTGGGCGCCCTGTTGCTGTTGGCCGTTAAAGAAACCCTGAACCGTGTTCTGGATGCCCTGCCAGACAGATGGGCGAGAAGTCGACGGGTTAGCACCCTCGTCAGATTGAGCTCCAGCCGTTGCTGCACTGCTGTTGTTCTGACTAGTGAAAAAGTTTTGCACGTTTGAAGTAAGGTTTCCGAAACCCTGCTGGATAGTTTGTTGGAAATTTTGGAAGAATGGGAGCAAGGGGTTCGAAGAGGGCTTCTCGGTGGTGCTAGCAGCTTCTTCACGTATTTCTGATTTCAGCAACTCGAGTACTTCAACGCCAGTCGATAGACTCTTGACTCCGTAGTCAAAGTCATCTTCGATTACTTTGAGTCCAGACTCCACCTTCTGGGCGGCTTTTACCTGTTTCTCCTTGTTATCAACCGATTCAGGGTTCCAGAAGCCTTGAATTGTGGCGTTCAGCTTGTCCATTTGTTCCATGAATGTCGCTTGAAGATGATCGATGCTCTGTTTGACTGAAACTTTTGGTTCATGATCTTCTAGTATCTCATTAATACCATGGGTGATATCTGAAAAACCTTTGTTGAAGACATCTTGCGCGTCGTCGACAACCTTTTTGAAGGTGGCGAAGGCGGCTTGCTCGTTTTCGTAGTGCACGGGGTTCTGAGTCTCGTGTTCTTGTCGCTGCGGTTCCCCGGGGTGTTTCAGGTCGATAGGGACCCTTTTGACGTTGACATCATCGTCGAAGTCGATTTGATCTAAATCTTTCTTTTCTTCCTCAACCTTGAGCGCTGGTTTAGGTTCCTCAACAACCACTTTGACAGGGATAGCATCCCCGCCGGCTTGTTTCAGCAGTTTATTGTCGAAATCATGGACGACATTGGCTTGATCGAGGAGTTCCTGTTCGCTGGAGACGTTATGGAGCTCCTTGTCTTTGTCTAGGACTTCCTTGGCAGCTTCGGCCAGCTTCTTCTCGAGGCTGGCTTGCGCGGGCGCCGGGATGGAGGCTGCGCGCGCGTGCAGCGCGGCGAGGGCGAGCAGCAGGCACACGTGAGGTCGCATGGCGGCGCGGGCGCGGGACTGCGGCCGCCGGGTGGGGCGCCGCCTTTATACGGCGCCTAACGGTGCTCCGCGCACATGTTTGCTCTTTCCGTGTTAAATATACCTGTCATTACTTGTATCTCAAACCGTTTCTATTATTACTGTTGTTGTCAAACTCGGTGCGCAATTTTGTGCAAGTGATTGCATTTAAAACATCCACCTTTCTCCTTCTTCATTTGCTTTATTTTGCACTTGATGTATAGCAGCTACACGTCGCTTTACCCGACCAGGTTGATCTTGGACACTATCAAGTTTCTGACGGAATTTGGGAATAATGAAATTTAAGTACTTAATTCTTTCAGGATGACAATAACAATAAACAGGCGGCGATCTTCAGAACACGTACATTTGTCAAGGCACTTTCGTTTTCTCAGACAAGTGTCGGCTCGGTCAGAGTTCGGCATTGGTCGCATATTCATGAGCTTCAGGGAAAGTCCTTTGTTTCATGTCTTAATTGCTTTTCAGGGTTCCGTATAAGGATGGAAAGTCGAGGAAAAGTGGCACAGGTATGATTTATCCTAGCCTGTCGCTCGCACAATAGTATTGACCTGTCAAAACTGATTGTTTGCTTGACTGAGTAAAGAAACGTGATTTGTTTGGCAATATATAACGCAAATATTAATAAGTAACTTTTAAGTTATTTTAAATACAATTATTTTAACTCCATAGGTGCGTAAAACTTTCCTTCAAGTCGCATTATGTCGCTTTCTTTATATTGGGAATGCTACGCTCAGCTATGACGTTCTTGTGAGGATTTGTCGATTTAGGTAAGGCTAATTTCCTAACAAATTGTTTGAAAAACTAAGTGTAAACTCTGAGTTACAAGTTACAAACAATAGAGAAGATAAAGAAATAACTTTACAAAAAATAGGTCCCGGTGTGGTGTCGGGTTTAGAATGAGAGGCGACTAAGGTTAAACAGACCAATGTACACTTTAGGCGAAATGCTAGGAGCTGCCACTATCATACCTCTTTTAACTAACTTGGAACCTAAAAAAAGTGGCATAATCATGGTCTCGACCTATTTGGGAATACAGGAGTGACGTATGTATGTACCTAAGTACTTCTGTAGGTATAATTAGGCGGTTAACCCCTTTATTTATCCAGAACAAACTGTTTTACAAGTTTTTCTTGTCACCATCGACTGCAAACATCCACGTAGGTATTTGCCTCGAGCGAATATTTATCAAAAGTTCAGACGCCTCACCTCGATTTTAGGGTAATTAATAGTTCTCATTAAGAAAAATATTCAAATGTATTCAGCGCGGAGATTGTAAACTCGATGGGATGTAAATATTTAATCGAATAAAGGAACCGTTACAACCGCTAGGAAACTAGTTGGAAACATTTAATTTCCCTTCAAATGTGGCGTTAATTGCTCAGTTGAAATATTTTATGGGAACAACTTGATCGTTGTCATAAACTGTAGGTAGGTACTTACTACTTAAGTAGAAAATATTCGGATGACATATACAGGGTGGCCCATTTATTTTTATGTGATTGGATCATTCTTTTAAATTATTTTGACATTTGATTTATAAAACTCATTTTATTTGTTTTTATTATTTACTTATTTGACAATCTTTTTGTGAATTTATTATGTTTAGAAAAATGTAATATAATGTAATTTTCAAATTGAAATAAAGATGTCTAGGTATTTATCTATCTATCATTTAAAACGGCCAGTATGGGAAATTCCGAAACTATACGACATACAAAGATCTGTTCTTAGGAACCATGTCCTCGTTTGTAATAACAAGAAAAACTGCATTCACCCATAAAAAAAAAATTACTCAGTTTGGAAAATCGAACCCGGTTGTTTAAAAAAACTCTCATTATTTCTATTTAAATATCGATTGTGTAGGTGTTACGCAGGAAATTAATATGTGTATGATACATGATTTGTAAAAACAATAACAACGCATTTCATTCATTTTAGAAATCATGTTTCATACACTTATTAATTTCCTTTTTACATGTTTTAATTTATTTTACTTAGTAGGTGTTCGAACACCACAGTAACAATTATTCAGCAAGTTCCCATGAATTTACATTCTAAACCTAAACACTTTGTTTAACACCTACACAATTAGGTAATGTCCAAATGGAAAAAGTGAGTTTTTTTTTCAAAACAACCGGGTCCGATTCTCGAACTGAGTACAGATTTTTTTTAATGTATGAATAATATGAATTTTTCTTGTTATTAAAATCGATGACATGGTTCCTAAGAAGAGATTTTCGTATGTCGTATAGTTTTGGACTTCCACATACTGACCGTTTTAAATGGGCCACCCTGTACAATCTATATGTATAGCAGTATTGAGCAGTTCGTTACCTGTATCACAAATTCTATCGCGTAGGCACATATTAAACAGTACAGCTTTAGATATATTCCTAAACAGTTAGGTAGTCTACTAGCAGTACACTAACACTAAAAGTACCGCATAGAGTTTACCTGGATGCCTGCCAAGGAAGATCAACTTGTAACTCAACCTACTCAATAATTTACTTTGTTTTTAGCCATCATTTCGCAAAGCTGACTTTTCAACCTGTGAATTGTTATACCACAGAACAACGACTGCGTGAGATAACAAAATACAAAATCGCTGAATATTTATAAAAGAAAACAGCAAAGCGTAATGTGATTCAAGTTACCTCATGGAGTGTCTCCGTAAAGCTAGTTGTACCTTGTACTTTGTACCATCGCGAACCGGGATTGTTGAGCCACTTACCTTGTTTGTAACTTGGTCGTGTAATACTAATCCAATAGCTAACATCTAGTCTGTCACATCGGTCATTGATTACACGTCTAAATTGCGAACAATGGCAAGTGGCTCAACAATCCCGGTTCACGACTGTACCTGATTTGTTTTTGGTAAATAAATTGTAATTTAAAATGTAGATTTCGAACTTTTCTCCTTTCAACAATTTTATATTTTTCTCTAAAAACAAATTTATAATTAAAATGATATTTGAAAGGCACAGGTATGCAGAGCATGGTGCTAGTGACGTAACCTCGGTGCTCCCAAAGGGCTTAAAGAGTTGGACTCGAGTAGGAGTTGAACGGTAAAATGCGGTAATATAAATACACACTGAGAGAAGTAGACATTAACTGGTTAACTGGTTTTCGTTAGCGGTTGCGTTTTGGGAACTGCAGTAAAGTTTCGCAAAGATCTGCAAATCCCTCGCATGGTATCGGGTCTATACTTTATCGGTTTAGGTACTTAAATTAAAATAAACAAACTTTATGTCAGATTTGACAGGTTAAGAACGTTTTTTTTTACCAACCAACTTTTTTCGGATGTTCAAATAGTTTAGCAAAGGAATCTTCTAATATTTATTGATCTGATGAACGTTAGTGTTCTAGTTCCGATTGTTTCTGGTATTAGGTAAATTTAGGCACCAACAAAATATTTTTTATTGTTTCCTTCCTTTGCTAAACTTTTTGAATATCCGAAAAAAGTTGGGTAGTAAAAAAAAACGCCTGTCAAATCTGACATAAAGTTTGTTTACTTTAATTTAAGTACCTAAACCGATAAAGTATAGTAGGTACATCAACATATTTTCAGTTTTGTGGCTGTTACACGATGATTTAGACGACAGGCGGGCAGCCACTGCTGTAATTCTTTCATCTTTTCTCTTAGAACCTAGGCCACGAAACATGGAATTTGGTTTTGGAACGTTTCGTGTACTCTGCCTACATCAATTGGAAATTCGAGAAATACTTACGTATACCCCAGATACCCTGTGGATCACCGAGGGGATCTGCTGCACCCTGTATAATTAACAGGGGTGAACAAAAACCACATGTAACATCAATCAAGCCTAATTACTTCCCACCGCAGGCCGTCGCGTATTGGGATCTTCACACAGCATTGAATTACTTCTTCGCTGTTCGCAGGTTTCCTCCTGTTCCACAAAAATCAGAGAAGTTCAGGCAAAGCATATGTTCGAGAAACTGATTCTTGTGTAGTCGCCACATCGATGCAAAGCTCCATTAATGAGGCGACCTCCATATCTAGAGGCTGTGTTGTGGAGGCGGCCGTTGACCCGCGCACCTGAGGCAGGGCTGGCTGCGACGACGTTGGAGCTAGATATCAAGTTCTTTAAACATACATACATACCTCTACATATAATCACGCCCATGTTCCCAAATGGGGTAGGCAGAGCACACGAAACGTGAGATAGACACAAACATCCTCAACTACCCAAGGGTTGGCTGGCAAATGTCCTCTTTACGATTAGTCCTCCTTCGTACTTTGTAATTTTAATTGCGACTTACTTATCTGTACTCCGCTTTTTTATTTTTGTACAATAAAGGTAACAATAGAAGTGGCTACAAAACGTGAAATAGTCATTGTTTGGTCTA
Organism: Adoxophyes honmai; assembly: GCA_005406045.1. Taxonomy (NCBI): domain Eukaryota; kingdom Metazoa; phylum Arthropoda; class Insecta; order Lepidoptera; family Tortricidae; genus Adoxophyes; species Adoxophyes honmai. The sequence continues at coordinate 34,867 of BHDV01007467.1, forward strand.
TGTAGCGTTTTGTGTGCTCTGCATACCCCATTGGGGAATACAGGCGTGATTATATGATGATGATGAAAGATAACATGATTGCTAGGTTTGTCAGGAACCATACTCTTTCGAAAAGAGAGTTTAAATTCAATTGAAATTTAATTTACCGTATGGTGTTGGGTTTAGAAGAATAACACCTCCCCGTTTCTTCCGTGGATGTAAAGAGCGACTAAGGAAATTTCGTTAAGGTATGTTTTAGGCGATACGCTAGCAATCTATTTCTATTCCTACCTCTTCCATCTGTGTTTTAAACCTTAAGTGATACTAGACTTATAGTGAAAAATAACGAATTACTCACGTTGTTTATACCGAGATTAGCTCGACATGTTTCGGATCAATCCGTGATCCATCATCTGGAGCTACGCGCCACGGCAGCGGACAGACCAGCTAGCTCCAGATGATGGATCACGGATTGATCCGAAACATGTCGAGCTAATCTCGGTATAAACAACGTGAGTAATTCGTTATTTTTCACTATGAGTGAGTCTCACGGTAGTTTTATGTGATGCTAGACTTGTTGATTCCTGTGTGGTGTCGGGATAGAATAACATTTCTCGTGGATGTCGCAAAAGGCGACTAAGGAAACAGTTTTAGATATGCTTTAGGCGACAGGCTAGCAACCTGTTTCTCTACCTCGTCCATCTGTGTTCAACCTAAAATGATGCTGAAGTGGCTGCCAAGCGTGGAATAGTCATGGCTTTGTCTATGCCATGTTTTGTGTGCTCTGTTTACCTACCCATGATGATTGTATGTATGTATGTAACTTGTTCGTTTTAAAGTAACATAAATATTACCAGCATACCTGGTGACCCTACTGCGCCGGCGCGTGTCAGGCGTCCCGTTACGGCGCTACATTTCCGACGACTTTTTGTGTGAATTTGTTTTTTACAACCAATGGCGCCAAGATCCGATTCCGGAGCTTATGACCACCTGACTGACCACTGCTGCAGTGTACAGTCACGAACAGGGATTGTTGAGCCACTTGCCACTGTTCGCAATTTAGACGTGTAATCAATGACCGATGTGACAGACTAGATGTCATGGATTAGTATTACACGACCAAGTTAAAAACATATTATAGGTAAGTGGCTCAACAGTCCCTTACTCTTAATGCATTTTATTTTAATTGGAAAAAGCGATTTTCAGGACAATTCTAACATCATCATCATCATCATCATCATCAGCCTATATACGTCCCACTGCAGGGCACAGGCCTCCTCTCAGTATGAGATTCTTACATACTACAATCCAATTCAATTCTTATATAATACAATCAAGCATGTTCCCAAATGGCGTAGGCAGAGCACGCAAATCCTGACATACAAAACCATGACTATTTCACGCCACGCAGCTACTTCTAGCATAATTGTACGTTTAAAACAGATGGAAGAGGTATAATGGTGACAGGTTGCAAGCCTGTCGCCTAAAGTATACTTAAACCTATTTCCTTAGTCGCCTCTTACGACATCAACAGAAGAAATGGAGAGGTACTATTTTATCCCGATACCACACAGGTAGTTCAATTCTTCCACGTTTTTATGTTTTTTTACAAATTCCGATAAAATCTGCAGTAAAGCCCTAGGACTAGGAGTCCACCTGCAGAGATGTTGTCTTTGGGATAGTCACATCATGGGGATAACTTCGTGGAAACATTGCGTTCAGTCTCTCCGGTGTAATTTTTGCTACAAGAATACGGAATATGCCCCGGGACCACATACAAAGTATGAAGAAACAAGATGATAGGGGGTCAGCCGTTGCCGAACACTTAATGAACTCTGATTCAACGCACTATATCCGATTTGACAAGGTTTCCGTACTAGCAAGGGAGAAATTTTACATTCCACGGAAAGTACGTGAAGCAATCGAGATTAGTCGACGTCCACATTTTAATCGAGATAGTGGTTGGTCGGTGCCTCCGAGTTGGAGGACGGTTTTGAATCTTCGTATTGCGTCAACAGCGAGTGTGGAGGTGCCTTTACAAAGTGATGTTGTTAGTGTGGTGTGCTTTACCCTATATTGGACAATAATAATATAAATGACGATAATAACGAAGGTAGTCGTGCGCCGGTATAAGATTCGTCGAGCACGAGCAGTCGCGCGTAGAGAGCGATGGCGCGCAGTGCGCATTTGGCAGCAGCAGTCGCCGCGGCTCCTAGATGAAGGGGTACGAATTAGCCCGAAACATGTCGAGCTAAACTCGATTTAAATAACGTGAGTTATCCCTTTAATATTCATCGTTTGCGAATTTGTATGTTGGTATTATTTCATGACCGTTTTGATTACAATAAGCACTGAATACTTTGGGAAGGACTGGTATTAAGAATACATTTTTAACTTAATTTAATTTAATGAGGTTTTTATTTAATGAGGCAATTAGTTTTATGTAAAGTACCTAGAGGTCATTGGTTCATTATAAGTATGTTTTACTCTACTACGCATTGCAGTCAGGGACGTAACGTGTATTGCGTGCCATGCTTTGCATACCTCAGTTCGTATAACCACATCATTAACTCTAATCATGTATTATATCCTCTGATACAATTCCGTTGATGTAAAGGTAAATGCAATAGCTATTGTTAATGACAAAAGTTAACCACTGACCCGCTGATGGCGAGGGCTATCAATTGAAAACCTCGGGAGCGAATGCGCATGGTATCATGGTACAAACATTGATACACACTGACCGACAACTGCATATTAGTTTTCTGTATGGAAAGTCAGCTATTAATCAAGTATCTAATCTACTCTAAAACTGGCTATGAATCGTGAAGTATTCGTGGTGAACGTTTGCCTACCACATTTATCCCCATCTACTCCATACATCACGTCCGTGTCCAAACGGGGTAGGCAGAGCACACGAAACGCGACATAGACGAAACGATGACTATTTCACGTTTGGTGTTTTTAGTTTAAGTTTTGAGTAGGCAGGGTACAATAGTGACAGATTGCTAGCCTGTCGTCTAAGTTATACCTTACCCTATTTACTTTGTCGCCTGTTACGACATTCACTGACGAAATGGAGCGGTGTTATTCAAAACTCGACACCACACGGAACGAAATACACATATTAAGATAATGAAGACTCTTACAGCCAACCTTTGAGAGACAATAGAGAGACTTTGAGATCTACAAAGAGTGAGGTTAAAAATCTCCATACGAGTCGTGTACCCTCGCTAGTGTCCAACCATTGCGAGTACTAAAAAACAAATCGTAAGCGGAGCAGCGCGGCCGCAGAGGACCGGTCGCGGGTCGCGGCCCGTTAGGCGCTGCGCGGGCGCACGGGGTGGCCGCGCGACCGCCGCATGCGCTACAGTCAGCAACAAAGATATACATACAATCGAATCAATTAATTCCTGACCCGGCGCTGAACGTTGTCACAGTAAACATAGTAAAGATTTCCTTTGTCAAGCAATGCCATGTCACTGTGAAGTTCACTGTGAATAGGTTATATGGTGGGTCAGGAATCAATTGGTTCGATGGTACATACCTACTTAGGGTTAAACAAATCAATCAATCGTCGATGGATGGCATTGGTCAACGTTGATCGAAGTACCGACTAGTGGTTGAACTTTAATTGATCAACATATGCGGTCGACTAACCAATCGATCGATTGCCGGTCGATGGCACCGGTCGACGTTGGCCGACTAACCCCGGTTATATTCCATTCTACCATCTGGTAGAAACTATCGATCGACGCCGACTATTCAATTCTACCATCGAATCATGCCGTTGATCGACGATTGATCGATTGATTTGGTAACACCCTTACTCTATCCCACAGGGATATAAAAGAAACCACTTTGAACATTAAACAACCGTGAGAATCACTGATCTTGAAAAATACAACTAACACAATAAGGTTTATTTTTGGCACTTTGACCGTGCGATATCTTTGTTGCTGACTGTACCTGGAGCTATGCATCTGGGCCAAATGGCAATACTGAGAGCTACTTTGTCGTTTAGCGTAAAACTTTGCGAAGATGTGCTTAATTTGTGAAGATTGTTACTTGTGTGTTTAATAAATGCCGCAGATTCCTGTGGGGTGTTGGGTTAGAATCACAACACTCCATTTCCATCGTGAATTTCGTAAGAGGCGATTAAGGGAATAGGTTAAGGTATGTTTTAGGCGACAGGCTAGCAACCTGCCACTATTATACTGGTTCTATTTTATACTTACCTAAAATCAGTGTCCCTTGGGAATATAGGAATTAGGTCGGATATTTGACTAATTGTTCATTAGAAATTTGAGGCGACTAAGTAATGGAATTGAAGGTGCGTTTAAGGTGACAGGCTAGCAACCTGTTACATTTATACCTGTCACCTTAAAATCTAAAACATCTAAGCTAGAAATGGCCGCGAATCGTGAATTAATCATCGTATATCTATGTAGCGTTTCGTGTACTCTGCCTGATGCCCCATTTAGCAATAACTACAGGCATGATGTATGTATTTAATTTATGTATGAACGAATGGTTTAAAAATATCGTTCGTTCATGAAATAACTTTACACTATGCATATACTCTGTAAGCCGGCCATTGCCAGTCGGGTGATAAGTGGTTTAGCGCCTTATCAGCGTTATCACAACAGCGTCACCGCAGGAAAGCACTTTCCCCTGCTTTCTAGCGAAGCCATCGCGTAAGCTGGGACTACGCATTACGCAATTTATGAAAGACCAACGCAATACTACGGGTCAGTAGAAAATAGGAATACATACATACACATTCTCACGCCTGGATTCCCAAGAGGGGTACGCAGAACACATGAATTCAAAAATCCAGTGCCATGGTTAAACGTGATATTGCAGTGACATGTTGCTAGCCCATCGCCCACAATACACAAACCCTTTCCCAGAGTCGATTCTTATGACACCCAAGGGGGAGGTGCTATTCTAACCCGGCACCACATTGGGGAAATAGAAATAGGTACAGTGGAAGAAAAACTATGTAGTCAACATAGTATAGTCCATAATATGGAAACATCCCCGATACTTTTCCGCAGGATATGATGATTAGATAACATAATTGTAAATGGCGTAAGCATATTAATAAATAATTAAAATTCCTCTCTAAAAGTTGTAAGTAATCTAATCAAATAATCTGAATCTATTCCTTTTCTCCCAACAGAGAAAATACTTTGTCATTAGTCTCATTTTGTAGTAAAGACAGACCATTAATTGTTGTGTGTGTGTGTGAAGTAGAAAATAGGAATCAGTAAGTATGTAGATATATCTATCTAAATTGGAAGAAAAACTATGTAGTATGCATAGCGGGTGGTAACGAGTAGAGTCCATGGAAACACTTTGAAGCAGCTAGGTATCCCTGATCATTGGGAGAAATCTTTTAAGTTTGGGTTGGCTCAGATCGCGCATTATCTTTCGATTATCCGCGTAACCAGCATTGTGTTCGTGGTACACAGCGGCAATTTAATTCATTAGCCAAACCTGATGATGGCTTTGATGATGGTACTACTCTACTTTGACGTTTATGTTTACCTACTTATTCATAAAATTGTGTTTTTTTTTAAACAGTGTGTATCAGAGACCACTCACGATAATTTAAGGGGACATGAAAATGTAAGAAGTGTTTTTTCGTTAGTAAAAAAACTTAACCTATTTTTTTCACTTGAAATGTTACGTTTTTTTTCAAAATTTTCGGAGGTAGGACATTCGGGAATCAAATGGACTCTTTATTTTTAAACTTGATGTTTACTATCAGATATGCCGATGAAGTGGCCAGTTTTTCTGAGCATTATTTTTTTCAATAACTTCAGTTGCGATATTTTAGTAAGTATTTATGAAGAAAAGTATATTTTTGATACGTATTTGTAGCTCCAATAATTACTAAAAATTATTATAATATACTCATGCTTATTATTCTCTCTTTCGCGTAGGTTAGGTTAGGTACTAGAAAAATAGTAATTCATTATCAAATAGTTTTACTAAAGTATTATTATTAAGTACTTAAAATTATAGGACTTAAACTTTAATTAATGAGAACAATGCTGACTGTTGTTTATTATTTAGAAGCCATTTTTCCTCTTGTTGGTGATGTTGTTAGACAGGAACAAGCCGAAAATCATAGCCACCAACTGGAAAGAAAGTTCAAATTAGCATCTGACAGTCAATCTACATGTAGATATACACTTCTCAATAGCCGGGTCCTCATTGACTGAGCTGGTGAGGCAACAATTTCTGGTGCGGTTCTAAGTCTCGTCTCATGTGGAACAAAAGCATGCTTAAGGGCGTCGCCTCTGAGGACCCTGATCATAAAGTCGTGTTTAATAGGAACTTTAACAATATGTACTTAAAGAGCTATTTTTCAGGAACTATTGTTTTGAAGCTCCGCTCGCTTCGCTCGCTCCATTACGTAGGTACGGTCATCCTAAACTAACCTAACCTATTTAACCTATTTGAGGCTTAAGTTTATTTTTATTTCTTTTCTGTATTTTATTGTAAGTTTTTTTGATTATTAAAAATTGGATAAATTTGATTTCTAACAACTTATTTTTGAATTATTGAAAATGCTTGTTATTGCAATTGATCGTTTGAGCTAATGCCCAGTAGGACAAAACAGTTCCGGGAAATGATGTGGAAAAAAGATATCAGGGATCTCGAGGGAGACCCGAACGACTTAGATAGCTACCCAGTCCTCACCTCAACAATGATGATGGTAATCAACACAGCGCCGATAGCATCACCAAAGATCTCGAACCAGTCGGCGACGATGTTGGCGCAGCCGCCGAACGCGTCCTCCTGCGCGCAGGTGCCGGTGTTGTCGCTGCTGGTGGGGTTGGCGCAGCAGGTGGGGGGCAGCACGGGGTAGATGCCGTCGTACGAGCCAGGGCCGTTGACACCGCAGCAGCGGAACTGGGAACGATGGGGATGGTACAGGTCAGTTTTAGAAGGCTAGCTTTCTTACTTAATAATGATTATTATTGTCAATATAGAAAATTCCTAGAAAATTCTAGGAAATATAAGAACTTTCGTAGGATCCTAAACGAAAGACAAGTTGTATTATTTTACGCCCACATTTTCGTAAAATTACATTAGGTTAGATAAAATTTTGCGAAAATGTGGGCGTAAAACATTTTTCCTAGGAAAATAAACTTATCGATTAAGTTATCTTCTGGTGACAGATACACAGAAATAAGTCACGAGAATATCACTATTGGTAAAAAATTAAGCAATGGAGGAATGACAACTGCCTGGAAACGATTCAGGCGCGCAGTATACGCTCGTAAAGTAAGTGTAAGTAAAATTAATTATGCGCCAATGATATGTAGGTACTAGGTACCTACTTTACATAATAGAGATTTGTGAATTATTATTGATTTTCCTCACGTTCCATAATGTCACCCCTGCACGACGAATTGTTGAATAACTTACTTTTACTTACAGCAATTACAATGGGAAATCCGGGTTAATGAGATCATTTCAGATAATTTGAACAGCCGATACTTTTCCACAGGATGTGATGATTAGATAACACCATTATAAATATGGCGTAAGCCTATTAATAAATAATTAAAATTCCTCTATAAAATTTAATCTAATCAGATAATCTGAATCTATTTTCCTTGCCTTCCATCAGAGAAAATATCTAAGTACCATCGAACCAATTGACTCCTGACCCACAATAGAACCTAAACTCACAGTAAACGTCATAGTGACATTGCATTGCTTGACAAAGGAAATCTTTATTACGTTTATTGTGACAACGTTCTGCGGTGGGTCAGGAATCAGTTGGTTCGATAGTACTTAGTCACCCGTCTCATAGAGACCTTTAGTTGTTGTATGAAATGGTTTTGGAACTAGGTACTTCATTTTTCTAATTTTGAACTTTTTTATATATTTTTTGAAATTGTTTCATATTACTTTATTTCACTGTTACAATTAACTACCTACATACCTAGCTCAAAGTAGAAGTGTTACCAGTTTATTATGAAAACAAAAAATGCCTGGACTGTTCTGGACATTATTTTCTCGGCTTATTATATCCGTGACTAAGTCTGATCAAGCAAGCTGTAATTGAAAACCTAAAATGTTAGTCATCCACTAGAGGAAGATTTGATAAGAACAAGACACTCTTGAGAACAAGGGCCGGATTCGAGAGTGTGGTGAAATCATTCTGCCACTACATTCATTGCTGAATTGACCGGGCTAGCAACCCAACCATCCCATTTGCAACCGCGAAAGACATAACTAATATAAAACAGTTTTCCGTTACCCTTTATCAAAATAATTATTACCTGCTATTACTACTATATACATATATAATGATATTTATTTCCTATTATTTATTTAATCGCAATAGGTAGGTACTATTCGATCTGACAATAACATTTTCATTGACGAGTAAAGCCAAGTGTTTCTCAATGTTGATAAAAAATCTGCAACTTTTAAATCTAAAAACCATTTCAGAATCTCTTTATTTTGCGACTGACGTGTTTGATCTTTATAACCACGATTTTTATCTGAGTATCTAATACTGTAATACCTAATTGCTCCAAATCCACAAAAATATTTGCCAAAATTCGTGACATAGTAATGGAGCCGTCGAAATGCACCGTTTTCTTGCGATGATAGGTACAAGTACGTTACATTTCACCTTCGCAGGGGCAGAGACCGATCTGATTGAAGGTTTCCTCAAGGCGGCAGTCACAAGGGCGCGGGCGCAGAGGAACCGTCCCACGTTTTGATAGTTTTCAACGGTTTTCAGTTTGTAAAGTAAACTAAAGTAAATTTATTTGCGAAAATCATGGTACATAAGTTGTTAATTTTTACAATAATGTTGATCAACCCGATTTGCCATTACAGTGGGATGCAAAAGTTAAAAATGCGATGAATACTAAGTCACAATAAATAACCATCAAGAAACTACGCTACGCTTTGATCTGTATTCAACCAAAATGTAGAAAGGCTTGGTTCAAGTTCTTAAGACTCACCGCGACCTCCACCAGGTGGAAAGGCTCCCGCAGGTTGGGGTTGTTGAAGGCATCCCGGATCCAGCCCTCCACCGTGTCGTAGATGCTTGCCAGGCTTTGGAAGATGAACACCGTCAGCCAGATCTTGGCCGCCGCCAGGATCAGCATGCACACCGAGTACTGGAAGAAGAGCATTGTAGCAGTTGCTGTTGAGGTTGTTAACCTAGCTTTGTATACAGTGTGTACATTTCATACGAAGGCATAATTTATCCAGATATACATAGTTCACGACCGTAAAAATCATTGATAAATATAGCTTAATAAATAATAAGTTATTTTTTTTTAATACGACCGAGCAGAAATGTATTGCGTCCGAATTGACGTGACTTGACAAATGACATTAATCAGTCGTTAACTTAAGGTGTAATTAATAAGCACATCGCGTGCTCGATTATTTTGTATGGAAAAAAATACGCAATTAACTAACGAAGTTTGGGACCAACACTAATTGGCATCAAAATATGCGCCCGTATGAAATGTACACACTGTATAAAGAGTATCATGTGTAACCTATTGCTGGGGTGTCCTTGCAAGGAGTGTTCTTTGATGGATACGAATATTATACCTTTACTGTTTACGTGCTTTGATATGGTTTTCCTTTACAAACTCTATACTTAGTTGTAGTAGTGTATAGGTCCTATTAGACATATTTCAAGATTCTTGCTAATATTAGGTGGTTTTGAAAGGTTTAATCTGCAGAAAAAGGTGTTGGCGCATGTGTCTGCATTAACGAATCACATCCGTCTTAATTTGTAAGATTAGATACATCGGTATTTGACATAATTAAATTACAAGTGGTAATTAATATTTTATCGCATAAAATCATACTTTGTTATTTTCTTTAGGGATTACAGTAATTTGAAAACAAAATGTTAAACTGCCAGCTTAGCGAAACGCGAGGAGTCGAAAGGCGCGACAGATAAACTATACCCTGTCGCTGTCTAACTGGAGCTATCAGAAAATGAAAAAGTAGACCATCTCGTGTGCCAGCATATTCGCGCGTGGAGGCTTGCAGATTAATGAGTTTATCAATCGCGAATTTATTTTAGTCTTAGAATATGTCACTCTTACCCGCTATTTACATGAAAAATTTACTCGCGATTCTTTGGCTTATTCTGAAACTAAATTTTACATTCGTTTAGTTGAAATCACCTTAGACTTCCATTGTCAATAATATGTATTTTTGCACCGTGTGAATTTGTGCCGTAGCAACTGAACCTCATAAAATAAGCGAAGATACTGTTAACTATAAGCTGATTAGAACTGATAACCAAAATGTAGCCCGAATAGGTACTAAGAAACATTCGATAGAGCGTCAGGGTCACGGAAATATTACGAAAACGTTACAGAAACTCTTTTATTAGGGTTCCGTATCCAAAGGGTAAAAACGGGACCCTATTACTAAGACTTGGCTGTCTGTCTGTCTGTCTGTCTGTCCGTCTGTCACCAGGCTGTATCTCACGAACCGTGACAGCTAGAGAGCTGAAATTTTCACAGATAATGTATTTCTGATGCCGCTATAACAACAAATACTAAAATCAAAATAATAATTAAGGGGGCTCCCATAGAAAAAAAGTGTTTTTTTGTTGTTTTTGGTACGGAACCCATCGTGCGCGAGTCCGACTCCCACTTGGACTGATTTTTTAGGGATAACAACTCGCGTCGTAATCTAAGTGCAAACGTTTTTTATTTGCTTTGAAACTACTAAGCATTGTATGGAATTGACAATGTTACTGTTGAAAAGGCACGCCGTAATCTAATTGAAATGTAGGTAGTTACATTATTCCATGGCTTGATCCGGTATTACTAGAATACTAGTAATTATATAGTAACTACCCAAAACAAATGACAAATGTACTCGTAAATATGTTGAGTTTCACCGCAATGCATGACTGCATTTAACTAAGACAAGCTCAGGAGGAGGGGAGTTCTACTCCTCTGTTCAGATACTGTTTTATGATGTACAAACTAGACTTCAAGAACTCACCATGATAAGCAGACATCTGGACTCCCTGATGGCTCCACAGCAGCCGAAGAACGCGATGAGGAAGATGATAGAGCCAAGGACGATGATGGAGATGGGGATCAGGTTCAAGTTGATGGGGATCAGCTCCAAAATCTCCGTGATCTGCACCAAGGCGACTATACCAAGCGCTATCAACGCTATTCCAGCCAACTGGGGAAAAGAGATCAGACTTTAAAATTTGGATTACTTTTCTGGAGTATTTCACCCATAGGTGTAAAACTTTGGAGAGTAATAAGCAGTTGGCAGGAAGCCGAAGTAGTTACAGAATTGCGGTGCAGTTCTTCAGCAGTGCAGTGGTATAAAACTCTAGTTTATAAAATTTATGTAGATCCAGGAACAAAAGTGACTTCAGAATAAAATGCAGCATGAGCTGTTTCAAACAGCTGTTGCTAACATTAGCAAACATTTGCGTTCAGATTTTTTTCAAAGCTCCCTTGACCTGTTTTTAGCGATAGAACTATCTTAGCAAATACTATTTCCATGACAAGGTTAGACTTGGAGTGGTTGGTCCACTTAGTGTACAATTTTTAGCTCTATTCACTTGCATCATCCAGGTTTCAAGTCACAGCTCAATCTATTTTGGCTTTTTTTCTTGGTAAATCGATATTTTCTTCATTCATTATTTCTTTTACTGCCTATTTCAAATAGGGTCCAACTGGAGAGATGAATTGATTATAAGTAACCCACATTAATGGGCTCTATGTATACGATTCTGTTCGTTATCTATGCAATCATACAACTTATTCGGGACCTCTTATTGTGAGCGTTGCGATTTTTAAAAGTGTCCAAGTTCTTAACTAAATAAAGTTTAACATGTAACGATGTTTATTTGTTTATTTGTCTATAGGTACTCAAATATTGCGAGTTAAAGATCCACTTCCCGGTGACTGAAATTTTCTGTACTTCTGTAAGTCGGTTGACAATACAATATTCTGATAGTAGAATCCTGGTGGTCCAGTGAGGACAGTCTACGCAGGAGGAAATTCTTCAGCGGCTGTCGAGACTGACTTGAAATTTGGTGCACATCGGATCAATAAAGTACAGCCAACAAAACGAGCTTTTGCTAAAACGAAATTTTCACTAGTTTTTGCTGATACTCACGGAAAACACCACGTTCGCGAAGAACAGCACATACTTCACAATAAAAGCAGCACAACACATTTTTGCAGATTCTATTCAGTCCTAATTTAAATGCTTTATCTGTCCTATGACCACCACCTTCGCAAACACCGGTTACTACTGATACCGAAGCACAATATTGTATGTATTTATCAGTTGTAGCCAAACACGTAGCTTCAGCTTATCTTTTATCAACAATGTACTATAAAATACCCGCGTTCGTAGGCGGCAAATCTAAATAAAATACCGAGGATTAATTTTTAAAACACTACTATCAATAAAATTATCTATTTTCGGTGAATTGTCTTGTCAAGTCGCAATGAGCTTATTTTCCGTGAATAGTTTAATCGTGATTAGGTGTACCTCATTAAATGGGTGAACCTCATTTAGTTACATACTTAAATGAAACCTACATGTAGTAACAATCTGATGAACTAATCAATTGTTTACTTATACGTGTTCCCATTGAATATTTGAACATTAGAGTCGTAAAAAAGTAATTAGAATTAAAAGCATCGAGGCGTTGCATTTTGTATATTTGCGTTACCTATCTAAATTAGATGATTGTAATTGTTGAGGTTGAGGTAGTAAGGAGTATTGGTTAGGGTATTGGCAAAGAAACCTAAATAAGTATAAGTACGTAAAACTACAATATAGGATTATTACCTTTAGGTGGGATTGGACAGATTCGTATTAAATCAGTTGAGTTTTAAGCCAGAATCGGAGTATGTATGACTCTAATGTTGCCGGTTTCTATTTAATTCAGATTCTGAGTATGTTCGATTATGAATCGGGCATTTGTTAAGTTATCCAAATTCCTACGATGTTAAATTATTCAGATCTCAAATTCGTAGCTTTTCAGATTCTTATAATGCCGGATTCTGAGTTTGTCAGAAAGTCATACATCCGGAATATTAGTATGGTGTCATTCTGAATTTGACAGATCCGATGTTGATTAGATTATGTTTGATCTTTTTGCTGAGAAGGTCAGATAATTATGTCAGTCAATTTCTGGGTACATCAGGCAAATGTACAGTCATAGGGAAAATAAAATTTAATACTTACAGCTATAATTTTTTTCTTTTCTTTTTTCAAATATTGGACACGTAGGCATGTGATAAAAAAATACATACCACTTGTTTGGAGTACTTTAACACTAAACTAAAGTCCTCTTAAAATTCGCCCTTTACGTCGAACGCGTTAGATACCTATTTCATAACTTATACATTAAACGGCATCCGATAATTATCTTGAACAATCACTGGAAGATTCACTCTCAGAACTCTTGAACAACGTGTAAATTATCTAAAAAAAAACATTAATTAAGGAGGTAAAAGAGCTAAGCAAATTTAGTATTAAAGATTTTTGTATTGCCTTTAATTCGACATTTTACCGCGGACGAAGTCGCGAGCAACGCTAGTATAATGTAGTTAAAATTCGTAGCAATTTTTACTGTGTCTAAATGTACCTGGCTTTCTTGGAATAAAATATGACATAAAATCTGGCAAAATCAGAAAGCGCCATTTTCAGAATTGATCATTAAAAGAAACTGTCAAATGTCTTAATCGAATCGTTGCTAATCGGTTGAGACAAGAAACTGCATAGGTTCGAATCCAACCTATTACCAATCCGACGTAGCACTGTTTTGTCATGGGACTCTATACGAATCTGACGTACTCAGAAATTGGTTTAACAAGAAAATGACTACCATATCATAAGTCCTATGTCGAAAATGATTTATTCAGAAACAGACTGATGGCAAATCTGACCTCAACCGATTCGTACCTAATCAAATTCTGTCCTATAACTCAACTGATTTAAAACGAATCTGTCATGGCACGCCTAAAGGATTCTAAAATTAATAACTAGGAATGAAAAAAACTTGATATTCTCATAAACAAAAAGCCCCAATTCACTACCAGTGGTAGTGTACCCAGAGGCTTAACAGTACGGCATCGTTGGTGTGCGAGGTAAGAACCATCCTGGGTCCTTACTACTTACGTACTAGATTGCCTAGCGTCCATCACCTTGCAAAAATGCAAACATTCGTTTATGCTTTTCTCATTGGCATTATCACTTCACTTGTCTTCACGATAGGTTTAATACGAGTGGTCGTCCACTGGTCGGGATATATTCCAGAAGAGAGTGACAAGTTAAATAAAAAGTGCAAGAGAGCCATCAACTGGTCCATACATCCTTCAAGTTTCAAGTTGTCAGGTCACACCAAACTATTGGCCTTCAGACATTTTATAGCTGCATCCATTTCCTGGAGCGACATGCTGTTAAAATGGACATAGGGAGCGTCTCGCGCCTTTCCATGCTAAGCTTGCTATTTGACACGATGCTCGACGTTTCGCCGAGGGAGGGTAGATTCATATCTATCCCCAATCGAGAGATAACATCGATAAGTTATCCTTTATCAGTGAGTTGGCGCAATTTACAATGACTCAGAAGTAGATATGTTAGCGATAGGGCTTATTAGTGCCTACTTCCTATTAACCTGTTGGTATTTCCATAGTTATTCACGATAACTTTTGCATGAAATTGATTCTGTCAACAAATCTGAAGATGAAAATCAACTTCAGCCACTTGAGCTCCAAGCGCTCTGGCAGCAGTAGCGGAGTGACGCGGCGTGGTGGCGTGATGGTATGAATGCCAGAATGCCACGCTTTTTACCCGGCCGGTGTTTTCTGTTCTGCACCCTCTTTCGTATAATTTCGAAAATTACAACCAATCCTGCGCGCCGCACCGCCTGCTTTCGCTGTCTGTGTCTGGTTGGAGCTTAAAAAAGCTTTCGATTTGGTGGATTAACGTGGAAAAAGTGCACAGTCGAACCGCGGGACGTTGTCATAATAAACGTAAGATTTCCTTTGTAAACCACTATGACGTTCACAGTACATAGGTTCTATGGAGGGTCAGAAAGGAATTGGTTCGATGGGACCTACGTTTATATATTCTATTGCTATCTATTCTGCTTAGGGGTGAAGTTTACTATTTGCTGCTTGTGTGTTTCCTGTATTAAGTATTACCATGAGTTTATAATGATCGTACTCACTGCCGACGAATCGATTAGCATGGGAAATTTCACAGTGCCTCTAGCGGTCAGTTGTAGAAATAACTACCTATAGAATGAGTCCACATGAAAGTTACCTACCGAATCTAAACAATTAACGAGTTGCAGACTCACAAATACCTATGACAGTTGTCATCGATAAGTTGAATCGAAAACTAATTGAATCGTGTTTCGCTATTAATAGTAGGTAGGTATACCTACCTATTCAGTTCACAATTTGCACCGGCAGCGGTTCAGAATGTTCAGATGGTGTGAACATTGTGGTGTGTCTCCTATGGATTTGAAAGGAAAGTAAAGGTTTTAACACTAATGTAAAGGTAATAACTTCAAAACACGAAATTACCTTTGAACAACAATGTAGGTAAATGAAATTAGAAATGAATAGCACAAATTGAAGGAGAAACGTATGATCTGCAGTCTGCGGCTAAGGAAAGGATCATTCTCCTCACAAGACGTGAATGTGACCCACACACATTTTTGCAGCTATTCTTTCGTTTCTTTGTTTAATTTTTCAAGTGTTGTAAATTGTTTAGCCAACATAATAATGTACGGATAGGTACAATAAAGGTATACACTCGACAATATCAGCCTCTCGTCATAATTTGTAGCCTGATAACACTATTTACGTTCCGAGTAATAAATAATTCGATTACGTCGTAAGTAGGATGTAGATAAATAATAAAATTGTTTTGAGAAATTCCCCTTACGTACGCATATCTTTATATAATAAAAATAAATTAACCGTGCTTATAAAAAGTATAGATTCAGCTTGTATTAGTAAACTAGCGACCCGCCCTGGCTTCGCACGGATGCAATGCTGATTTCAATGTACTACAGAATTATGACATCGCATTTAATTTTAAACCTCTGAAGTTATCAATATTTCTCTACTTAGTATATTACGCATGTAATATAATTATAAACTTTCTTCTTGAATTACTTCATCGATTAAAAGAACAGGATCAAAATCCTTTGCGTAGTTTTAAAGATTTTTAAGCAACTTTGTTTTATACTATTTAGTGAAGATGATGAGGATGACTATGTACCTACTGATAACAACAAAGTACCTACAGTAAGTACAGTTCAACTTGTACTCCCCTGGTGATGATTCAGATTCACGGGGGCAGGTATACATAAGTAGCTCTGGGTATCAGGAATCTACAATTAAAAGCGTTTATTTTTTTTTTAACTTAACTTAAATATTTATTAAACTCAAATATTTCGATCTTTTCTTATTCTACGAATGTAGGTCACTTAGGGATCAAATATTCTTCAGCAACGTGATGATTAGGTATTATTCGGTATGCCGATGTAATGGTACCTTTTTCTTAGATTTTCTTTTCAATAACTTTAAGCTGTGTGATATGTTTTTATTTAAGTAGCCCAGTATTTTATAATGCATTGGTATCTATGGCCTGTAAGTATAACTCTTCATAATTTACCCGGTTACATCCAGTATAACCATCACTACTACTTACCTAGAGGAACTCTTACCCCTCATTTATCTAATAGGAAAACCGCTTAATTATTTATAATTGCTCGCTAATTGTCAACATTTCCTTAACCATAAAGTATATAAAGAGATCCTTTTACTACTGAGCCAACAAGTAACCTTTAGTTACTAAGCTTTAGTCGTAAGGTTAGTTTAAGTATTCCTTTTAACTTCAATGGTCTTCTGTTTCAGTCCGAGCGAAGTGTGCTCTTGCTGCCGCATAGGTTTCTTCGGGACCTTCGTCAAATGGGTTCTCGTGCAGGTCAACATCTCACTGTCGGTAAGAATCTTCATAGACAGCTAGATTATTGACTACCACTTCAGACACTTCTCGATTGTCATTCATTTCATTTTCACAGATCAAGGTTAATTCTGCTTTCTATGATGCATCAATTTTTTCATCTATCCTCTGTTCTTGTAGTTCTCATTCATCAAGTCGATAATACTCGTGGTACCTACCTATACGTTATCAAGACCACAACTGAGCTTTCATATCATCACCGCTTACTGTCACTTGCATGCATTAAGAACCGCAATTCACAAATTCATCAACCGACAACTATCAGATTACTTGGATCTCTAAAGTTTCCATCTTCTTTATCCCTTTGTCTCTCCTCAGTTCACAGGCCTCGTCTTCATCGGGATGGGCTTGGCTTTCCTGCTGCTAGAAAAAACCATCCTGTCCTGGCTGCCGTGGAAAGTCGACCTGTTCGCTGTCCCCTTCATCTCTTCTGGTATCGCCATCTCTATCTTCACTCTGATGGGCTGCTGCGGTGCTTGGAAGGAATCCAGGACTCTACTTGCCTTGGTGAGTTCATAGATGTACTCTGAATTTTACAATTGGTAGGTCCATAAAGTAGCTTCTGATCATTTAGCCCGTGTGATTTAAATAATTAACATATACTCGTGACATTGAGATTTGATTATTTTGTCAGAATCTGCTCCAAAATTAGGTTCGTATAATTTTTAATCTACCAAGATTCAAAGTGGCCAGTAGTGTCATAAAAGTGCTAAACACTTATTAAGCACTTCCACGATGTTTGATCAGTTTTAATAAAGTTTTATTTACACAAATTATTTACAAGGTAGGTATAGATAAATATTTACAGTCTTATCTGTACTCAACTATTTCTAGGTGAAAACGTTTCAAATGTCTTACTTACACAAGTCAATTGTTTCCACTACCGTCGCTTGAAATCGTAATGAATAGGTCTTTGAATTTTAAGTTTAAGTCTGGTTATCGTCAACTTTCTTCTTTTCTAGTACTCTCTGATAATGACGGCAGTTATAGCAGCCCAAGTGTACTTAATAGTAAAGTCTTGGGGCAACCTGGACCAAATAAAGAGCCTGACTGAACCATGGATACACGACGCTTTCAACAAGCCGGAGTGGAGGGAACCTTTCCATTTGTTAGAAGTGTCTGTGAGTATAATACTTGAAGATAGTACTGTTATAGAGTCAAGTGACAGGATAACAGACGGTATAGGAAGTCTTAATCAGAAGAAACCTTATTTCGTAATAGCAAACAGTTTTGGTATACCAGGAACCCATTTCACCAACTTGACCATTATCAGTGACATCATCCTTTTAAAATGAACACTGGACAAATTGTGAAACAAGAATCTGTTTTTCCGGCCGATAAAATTGTAGGTCTGTCTGTAGTTCTTGACATAAGCTCAAATATGTGTCAAGTTTACGCTATAGTTGTGCAATTTCGTAATAAACATTTGCTTATTTTTATAAAACGATGGTGAAATAGGGCCCAAGAAGTTGTATTCGACCTTTAGCATTATTATCACCGTGTGATCACTGTAATACCTTGTCACATGCAGTATGTACCTCTGTGGCATCTGAGGCGGATTATTTGGCACTTGTCGCATTATTGTTTCTTCCTATTAATAGTTCTTATTCGCCATTCTGCACAATTCAGTCATCTGTGTCGAT
The DNA here is from genome assembly GCA_005406045.1 of Adoxophyes honmai. Lineage (NCBI taxonomy): Eukaryota > Metazoa > Arthropoda > Insecta > Lepidoptera > Tortricidae > Adoxophyes > Adoxophyes honmai. The sequence continues at coordinate 53,544 of BHDV01007467.1, forward strand.
AGTCAGCTGTGTAGAATCGATTTATCCTCTGAGGCACACTGTCTGCACGGCATAGTTAGTCGTTGGTTCCTTTATCTTCCACTAAAACTGTCAAACTTCAGTTCAACCCTACGTTTGTTTAACTGGATTCCACTTGGTCTAGATGCAATGTTGCGGCGCCGAGGGAGCCAAGTCCTACGAAGCACTGAAGGTGGCCCTGCCCCCCTCGTGCTGTGAAAAGCCAGAACCCCTAAAGAACAGCAACTCGACAGAGCTCGCCTGCACCCCTGGAGACGCCTACGACGGCTGCGTAGACATCGTTCCACCCTTCTTGGAGAAACTGGCGCGGCGAGCCAGTGAGAACATCTACTACGTTATTGCCGTTGAGGTATTGTCAAATTCTACAGTGGATGTATGTGAGGGTATCCATTCCAGTGTTTCATACGCCTCAATCACTGGTCGCATAGTATTTTATATGGATCGGCTCGAGATATGTGATATCGTTGTCGATTATAGATAACTACACACCTGCATCAGAATTTTGGGCTATTTTTACTGAAAAAGGTCCAGCTAAAAGTGACGGTTGAAACGCTCGAACAATCACTCATGAGGATGTTTGTTACGCTTTCACACAAAAGTGCTGGTGGATTCGAACTATACTGAGCATCAGAGGCCTTATCATAACTTTAAACAATCCTGTTTTTTTTCAGGTGGTGGCCATCTTAGCTAGTTCCTACTTATTCCGGTCGATTGGTCCACAGTAAACTCGCAAGAAGTCTCTAAAGAGTTTAAACCCAGACGCTGTGACTAACTGTGAGATGAACAAAATCATTATTAAATTGCATACTAAAAAATAATAGCCTGGTTTTATTTAATATTCTTATCATCGGTTCGACTCATGATTCCTGCATCCATAATATTAAAATTATGTTCAATGTAGTCGAAAGAAGTACAAAAAACAAGTCAGCATGAAAAGATTGCTTTTGGAAAGTACCTAAATACTACTTTCGTACCTACTTATTTATTGTTATTTTTTTCTTATATTTGTATGATACTGTCATGTACAGCAAATTAGAATTGCCTACAAGTTCTATTTAGTATTTATATCAACAAATAATAGCATAGCACGGCACGAGGATATTGGTTAAGAGGTGGGACTTGAATTTTCTACCTTCATAATCCGTTTTAAAAGTTGTACAATAACATTTATCACTCAGCGGAATTTACTAGCGACCACGGTCACAGCGACGTGGCCAAAACGTCTAGGTGAATAAAACTAAGTAAGTATATTTTTCGCTCATCATACATGGCAAGTCTTAGGAAAGGATAGGTATAGTGCTGATCATAAGAAGGATGTGGTTGTTTCCTAAATTTAAAGTCTAAAAGTAACCCTCCAAGTCTCCGGTCAATTGTTAAAAAGTAACGCCCACTGAAAGTTGTTCGGCAATTGTTTCTAAACTACACGAAAGTTCATGTGACTTTAACCAAGAACCGGTTGAACTCAGAAACGCGCGGGTCGATGCACGCGAGGCAGACTATAACTCTAATTGTCTTACTAGAGAGATGTCACAATGACAGGTAGGTTATCTCGCGCGTGAGTAGACCGGTCATAGAAAATAGAGAACCTGTGTGTTGTTAAACATTAGGAACACTGTTTTTATTTTTTATTGACGGACTTTTGCAGTTGGCCTCAGATGGCCTTTACTGCTTACCGGAGAGAGGCGAGCCGTCAGAGGGACGGCTTAGCAAGTGGGGAGTTTATACTTAGCATGCCAAAGGGTGCTCCTATTGAGCCGGCCTCGGCTTTGGACGCTAAGGGAGAGTTTATGCAAACAATCGGATTTTTATGCTACAGCGATTCGGAAAGACTACGTTAAGTCCTGACTGAGAAGAATTGCCAAGAAACTCAGTCTGGTTGAGGTCTGATAGGAGAAAACCTACCCGGAACATGGCGGTATCGGTCGAAATAGTGGGGTCGCCCACGTGTGGTGAACTGTGGGGTACGTCGAGCACGCCTCCTCCGGAGGGGTAGGAACACTGTGCGATAGACACCTTATATGACTGAGGTTGCTAGCCTGTAGTCTAGACTCAAACCTATTCCCTTAATCGTCTCTTTTATGACAGCCATATCAGAAATGAACAGATTAAATTCTAAGCCCAACTCCTCATAAGAAAATTAATGGTTCCAGTAAAGAATGGCATGGCAGTGTTTGCTTCGCGCTCGACTTGGTGGGGGCACTACCTAGCCCCCCGATACCTTTTTACTAAATAATTTCTAGAAGTATAAATAGGTAGGTACTATAAGAATAGAGTGACACTCTGTGGTCTCTTCATACCATCCGCAGGGAATGGATGGCAATGTGTGCATTTTTGTTTTTGAAACCGTGTTTATGAACAAAATGTTAAATGTGAAAATCTTGGCTTTTAATGATGCTCAAATTAAACCTGAACGAATCTAATTGCTGTTCCTTTTTTAACAGGCGTTGTAATAATTAAATAAAAACAGTTTATAGGTACGCATTAAGGGCTTTAAAGCTCTAAAAAATACCGAGTGCTTTCTTATTGATTACATACCAACTACAACTACAACATACAAACCTACGTATAAATTTGACCAAAAAAATCTAATTAGGTGTCATTATTATCTAACTGCTTGTGCCTTAAGACTTAGAGACAAAAAAATAAGTAATTCATTTGTTGTTGTTTTAATTTCCTTTATTCTCGTTTGTCTTGGCTAACATGACGGTAAATTTGTCTGGATTCTGTGAAGTATCGCAGAGTCTCATCACGGAGACACAGCTTGGAAGAGATAGGAAGCTGCAACGATAGCTATCACCTATAAATAAAACAAAACAGAGATTAGTCTCCAACGTAATGTTAAAGAAAAAGACATTAATCGGGAATAAAAGACAACCGACAAGTAAACAGCAAAACGATTATGCAATGCCGCTGAGCAATCAAAGTATACATAAACATACGTAAATATGCTAGAAGTTGCTACAAAATGCGAAATTGTCATGGTTTCATCTACGTAGCGTTTCGAGTGCTCTGCCTATGGAAACAAGGTCTCAATGTATGTACCATCGCGAACCGGGGTTGTTGAGCCATTTACCTATGTTTGTAACTTGGTCGTGTAATACTAATACAAGTACAACAGCTGACATCTAGTCGGTCACATCGGTCATTGATTACACGTCTAAATTGCGAACAGTGGCAAGTGGCTCAACAATCCCGGTTCGTGACTGTACCTGTGTATCTAAGTTAACAAAAACAAATATGGATACCTCAACACCAACGACGTAATAGATGCTGGAGCCAGCATAATTGGCCAGCTTCTGAAGGTAGGGTGGGATGACTTCAGCACAGCCATCGTAGGCGTCCCCAGAGCTGCAGATGAGCACCTTGGGCTGGTCTTCTGAAGGTTCCGGCTTCTCACAGCAGGAGGGAGGTAACTCTTGCTTGAGGGCTTCGTAGGAGGAAGCCCCGTGCGAGCCGCAGCATTTCATCTGAAAGTTTAAATCATGATGACAAATGGAGAGACCATTTGTTACGTAGATGTCCTACATAGAAACTAAGGAGAAAAGTTTGTAGCGACCCTAGTACCACCTATCGTCTAGTAGTAGAACTTCTTCCACAAATGTCATCAACTGTCAAAGTGTTTTAATCGCTAACGAAGTTTCAAAGATTGGTTACAAAAATATTACCTCCAAATTTCTCTCTATGGACTTCTCCCTCGGTATGAAATTTCTCTCGGTATTTAACATCTACCTGGAGAGAGATCTCTCTATTGGAGGCTTTACCACTGGTTAAAGGTGTGCTTAAGGCGACTTTATACTTCTTTTTTCAAACTTAAAACCTGAAAATATGCATATTTGTGTGCTCTGCCTGGTCTCAGAAGACAGACAAACTCTGCCAAATTGAAGAAACAAAGTAAGGCTAGTTTCAAAATTCTAGCTGATGTTTGGGGGTTTTCCAGCAGTTGTTTTTATTTCTTCCGTAATTAACTCTGTCTTGATAGTAAAGATTAAAAAAAACCAGTTCAAGCATGACCTTAAGGAATAGGCAATACTTTATATTTGTAACTTAATACATACACAGGTGAATTGATGTGTTTGAATTCATGTGCTCTGCCTACCCCTCTCGGGAATACAGGCGTGAGAATATGTATGTATGTATGTATACATACACAGGCTACTTACCGAAAGTTCAAGATAATGGAACATCTCTTTCCACTCCGGTTTGTTAAACCCTTTATCGACCCAGGTCTCGGTGATGTTTTGTACCTGGTCCATCTTGCCCCACGTCACGATTATGAGGTATACTTGAGATATCACGAGCACCGCCAAGACTATCACGTACTGAAAAAGACAGTCATTAAAATGTAAATTCAATTTACTTTTTTCAAAATAACAACACACTACCAACTACCTAAGATTAAACAAAAACCAAAAAAGTATTTCCTAAGATTTAGGTAGGTAAGGTAAGATTCCCATCACGCAGGCAACATTCCCGCATTGTATGACAATCGCTAGCCTTTGAACAAGGGAGATATCTGCGAGAGAGTCTCTTGTTTTTCCTCAAGATCTTTCCCAACGTTCGTGGAACCCAACACACTTTCCCCACAATTCGTAATTCATGTGCAAAATACTTTCAACAAAAGTTCAAGTCAGTTACCCCTAAAAGTGGTGTCCTCCATTCCTTATAAGCGCCATAACAGCCAAGGAAGGTGATGATGCAGATAAGGATACCAGTGCTGATCAGCGGCACGGCGTACAGGGTCACCTTCCACCACGGGATCCAGGATAAGATGGTCTTCTCTAGGATCAGGAATGCTGAGCCCAGACCGATGAAGATTAGACCCGACAGCTGAGGATGATGACCAAAGGAAGGATCTATTGAGTTGTCACATTTAGGTTTGAATGGTGTAAGTATAAATCTCTGAGTAGTATAAATTTAGTTGTTGAAGTTGAAGAAGAAATCTAGCAAACATTTAATGTAAATAAGGATGTATTGTATAATGAACCAAACTCCGATGGATTGTATAAAATTAACGATTTAAATGATAATAATCAACTCACCGATAGAAAAATATTCGCTAACACCATCAACCATTTGACGAAGCAACCTGAGAAGCCTATTCGGCAGCAAGTTAAGGCGTCGCTTACAGTGCAGCATAGAAACATTGAAAATCAGCTTTGTCTGAAGTAAACTTAACTAACTTAAAACTATAGGCTTAGTAACAATAAAGCTACTAGTTAACTGATTGATAGCATCCTCCCTTTATATATTTTTTAATCCAGGAAAATGTATACTAATTAGAACTAACAACGCAATTGCATTTCCAAAGGAAAACTGTGAGACATTTTCCTATTCAAAGGCTCATATTCGTTTTTATCTGATGCAATAATTATTATCCCCCGTGTGGTGCCGGGTTAGAATAGCACCTCCCCCTTTCTTCCCGTGGGTGTCGTAAGAGTCGACTCTGGGAAAGGGGTTAGTGTATTGTGGGCTAGCAACCTGTCACTGCAATATCACGTTTAACCATCTGGTTACCCTGCTGAAATTGCTAAATGTGGCACTGGATTTTTGAATCCATGTGCTCTGCCTACCCCTCTTGGGAATACAGGCGTGAGTATATGTATGTATGTATAATTATTATTTACGTGAGTTTAAAATCCATGCTTGGTTTGAATTTCACAATAAGTTTGTATAGGGATTTTACTCCTGAAACATTAGTGTAAATTTGTTCCTCTCTTGATGATTAATACCGATCGCTAGTCAGTTCTGCGATCAGAAAATTCTCATGTCTACTTCTCCCAATAATAGCATTGCAACAGATAAATAGGCCGACACAGATTTTAATTACCTTTTAAACGAGGCCCTTTGAAACATATGGTGACCTCAATACACTTTAAATTAGGGCTAATTCTGTCTCGATATGTTTCAGTCCTTGGTTCGATTGTTTGGATTCAGGGACATCTCCCAGTGGGATCATCCCGAGTCATCGCCGCATGCTTCCTCGGATCACCGTTAATTCGGGATACTTAATGAAATACAGATTTTTTGATCACGTAATAGTTTTCGCGGCGCTCAGTCGAAAATAGCCCGCGTTAGAGGGAACACCTACCGGCGCGCGCGGCGAATTTACAAAATGGGTTGCGGTGCGACACTTGTTAAAATCATATTGTTCGTTGCCAACGTAATTTTTGCGGTGAGTAATAGTTTAATATAGCAATTACTTTTTTAAGTGGGGTTCAGTTTATCCGGCTCAAGGTCGCTCTTCCATTTCCCTGTGGAAACGTACTAGCGTAAATATTTTCCTATTTTAAGTTTTCGCTTTGTAAGTGTGCGTAACGTGGTATATTTTTGAGAATTGTGTAAGGAACATCGCGACCCGTGATTCTGTGGTTATTTGGCTATGATTATCGGAAACAGTTCTAATTCCTGTGTGTTATCTGGTTAGAATAACACCTCTCCATTTCTTCCATGGATGTCGCAAGAGGCAACTGAGGAAATAGGTTTAGGTATGAATTAGGCGACAGGTTGTCACTATTTTACCTCTTCCATCTGTTTTTGAACCCTAAATTATGCTAGACGTGGCTGCGAAGCGGGACATAGCCATCGTTTTGACTATGTAACGTTTCGTATGCTCTGCCTACCCCATTTGGGAATACAGGCGTGATGTATGTATCGTATGCTCTTATTTGATCCAATAGAAAATATTAATATGCTTGTTTGAGTGGTTACGCGGTACACTTATGCTAGTTGATGTCATTAGATCATGACTTATTTCTGTATTAAGTTTGAGAATAGCAGAATTAGACGTGACAGTGATGTGCGTAAGGTCTTCAGCTACTTATAATTCGTCAACTACGCACTTTGTAAGGAGTTTATTACTAGCGATTACCATCTAACTAACCCAAATTTAATGATTCTAATTTGCGTATTTGTCTTTTTCTTCAACTACTTATTGGGATTTTGTAAGGAGCAGGTTACTATGTCTCCGTCCTAACATAACATTCTATTTGTACCCAGTGAATAAAAAAAATCTATTGAGCCTCAGATCTGGTTAAAAAGTTGTAGCAGAATAGCGTTATGTATGACTCTTGGTAAAGTAAAAGTGCATCTATTAAATTTGCTCTACATTCGAACCTATTCATTTATGACCCAACATAGAACGTTGTCATAATAACGCTTCCACTGTCACATTTATTGTTAGGATCTATAGTGATCTATTGGTACACAAGATCTAAGAAGAGCAAGTGGAATTATGTGAGTTAATGTATGATAGGGAGACATACAATAGAGTGTGATATCAGCGACCCTCAGCTCCATTTAGGAATGACAGAAAGTCGTCATCATTACGAGTATATGTATAAAAATATATTGCGCGAATCGCATGTGAAATGAAGTCACATGAGTTTGTTTTAATTACAGTTCAATTATAGTTAGGTATACTCGCGGAATATTAACCGTATTTTTGCAAGCTTGCAAACAATTGAAGTAAAAATTTGGGTATCTATAGGTACCATAAAACAGGGCAAGTAAGGATTGCATGGCAATTGGGTTGTGGTCTATTGTGGGCAGCGGCTACTGTTATTCATATTTTTTTATAGAAATGGACCTACAGTAATCTCAACCCATCTTGGTATTAAATTCTACTGCAACCCAAGTAAAGGGTGAGGCGGGATATTTTGCTATTCTGTGTTTACCATTAGGGGCAGCTCAGACGACAGACTTTTTGTGAGATCCAGTCTGCGGCGCACAAAAAGTCCGCGTGGATTGTATGCATATAATTACATAGGTTCTATTTTCACAGATTAAAAAGTAGGTCGCGGATAGTCTGTCGTCTGCGAAGGGCCTTAAAGTTCAAAGATCCAACTGCCTAAAATCGTAAAAAAACCAAGACGATCTAAAATTTATGAGATGTAAAAATAAAACAAAACTTATCAAGGTTTAAGACGATCATAAGTATCATAACCATAACAAAGCTGACAATCTTTGCAGTGACGCACTCCGATTCACGATAACTACCCATTTTAATGAAAAAACACAACGAAAACGTATATTTTTTCAATGTATTTTTTTAATTAGGTAGATACGCTCTGTCAAACATAATCATATTGGCGTTACCTAATTAATTACCTTGCATGTTCATTATACTAGCAAGGACATTGCTGTGCCCTTACAGGGCGTCACACGTATTATACCTTACTAGGTGTGCCCGCGACTCCGTCCGCGTGGAATAGTGACTAATTTCCCCCGTCTTTCTTCTCATTTCCCAATGTTTTTTCGCTCCTATTAGTCGCAGCGTGATGTTAAATAGCCTAAAGCCGTCCTCGATCAATTGTCTATCCAACACAAATAGAATTTTTCGATTCGAACCAGTAGTTCCTGAGATTAGCGCGTTCAAACAAACAAACAAACAAAGTTTATAATATTAGTATATATCTTTATATGTCCTAAACAATTAAGCTTATCACTTTTTTTACAGTTTTATATACCTACATAGAAACTAGTTGGCCCATCGAACTTGGTTCCGCTTTGGAAATTATTTTTCGCCAGATTTCCAAAATTTCTCACCGATTAACGATTCTCACTCAAACGATTAATCAGCCTTTGACTGGGCCAGTTTTCATCAGAATTAAAAAATAAAATTACATACATTCCCACAGGGGTAGGCAGAGACTACTTTGTTCCACTCGCTACGATCCTGAATCCTGACATAGGTACCTACCTCTTTTGCTTCATCTACATTCATTAATCTCCTCATACATGCTTATTAGGGGTCGCAATACCGAATCATTTTAGAAAAACCGGTATTTTCGGTATTGGCTCCAGACCAATACCGACAATCCGGTATTTTCGATATTTTCGGGATTAAGCTTAAGTTAGCAAATTTCAGCATCATCATCATCCACTAACTTCCATGAATACCTATTGGAAGCGACCTGCATCCAGCGTTTTTCGGCGATCTTTATCAAGTCGTCTGTCCATCTTGTAGGTGGACGTCCTACGCTGCGCTTGCTGGTCCGTGGTCTCCACTCAAGCACTTTTCGACCCCATCGGACATCCGCTCTTCGTGCAATGTGGCCTGCCCATTGCCATTCCAAATTGCTAATCTGGTGGGCCACATCAGGCTATGTTTTTTATTTATTTTACTAAAACCGAAAATACCGAAAATCCCGGTTTTTGTGAAATGAATACCGGTATTAATTAGACCTAAATTTGGCCCGGTATTCCGGTATTTTCGAAATCCGGGATCCCGGTTTGCGACCCCTAATGCTTATGTGTTTCATAACTTTACAAAAGTCAAACAAGATAAGATCTCACATTTTTTTAATAAAAACACGTTATTTTGTTATAATCCGATCCTGCTCATAAATTTGGATTTTGTATTCATTTAGATCTCCGTTTTTTTTTGCGGCGAAGCCCACAGGCAAGCATTATTTTTGTATTGAGCTTGGCTCTCCTTTTCTACATACATACATATATCACGCCTGTGTTCCCAAATGACATATAATATATATATATATATGTACAATATATATAATATATATAATATATATAATATATATATATATATAATATATACTCACGCCTGTATTCCCAAGAGGGGTAGGCAGAGCACGTGAATTCGAAAATCCAGTGCCACGTTTAGCAATTTCAGGGTAACCAGATCGTCAAACGTGATATTGCAGTGACAGGTTGCTAGCCCATCGCCCACAATACACTAACCCTTTCCCAGAGTCGACTCTTACGACACCCACGGGAAGAAAGGGGAGGTGCTATTCTAACCCGGCACCACACGGCAAATGACATAAATGACATGAATAGACAAAACGATGACTATTTCTTTCCTTTTTTACATTTTTTTGTTGGGATTGTATAATTAACTCACACCATTGAATTGAATTCGTCACGCGTTCAATTTTTAAACCAAGTGAGGTTCGACTTGCCTTTGATACAACGTTTTCGCAAGAGATCGCCCTCCTGAAGCCATAAGTCCGCCTGATATATTCAGGGTATATTCCACCTGATATATATTCCACCTTCCTTGTATTGATACACTTGAACATTCAATTGTAACAGGAACAGCAAGCATTCGCCGTTTTTCAGTCAAATGTGGAACCACACGGAGAGCTCTATTATCCATCCATACTAATATTATAAATGTGAAAGTGCGTTTGTTTGTTTGTTTGTTTGTCCGTCTTTCACGGCTAAACGGAGCGACGGATTGACGTATTTTTTTTTGGTAGAGATAGTTTAGGGCATGGAGAGTGACATAGGCCACTTTTTGTCTCTTCATAACTCCCCACTTCCCTAAAATGGGGTGTGGAAGTTTGTATGGAGCATTCCGCAATTTTCAACGTAAAAAGCTATAAATTGGCATGCGGGCTATTTAGTGACTAACAAAAAAAACGTATATTAAGTAAATATAACTCCGAGATCTCTTCTGTGTTGCCCGGAATTTAACGCGAGCGTAGCCGGGGTCAAAAGCTAGTATTCGTATATTTTAAAGTGTAACAAATTCGCATTCTCATATAAAGTATGAACATTTTCCCATTAAGCTAGTGGAAAAACCCGCAAAGCAATTCATTTAAGATACTTTTTAGAATTCGACAGTGCAAATTGTTATTCTTGAAAAAACAGTTCAATAAATTCAGTTCAAGCAGACGGCTCTGACTGGTCCCAACAGTTCCATGACATCATGTTGGTGAGACGCCTTAGAAGTGTGTGCGGTGCTCGAGCGCACTTTGTGGGTAAATATTTGGGCGTTTGAACCGCTGTCACCTTTCTCAACACTTTTTTTATCAGATACTGTTGGAAATGTGTATCTATATAATAGTCTAGTGTGTACCATCGAACCAATTGATTCCTGACCCACCATAGAACCTATTCACAGTGAACGTCATAGTGACATTGCATTGCCTGACAAAGGAAATGTATATGACGTTTATTGTGACAACGTTCTGCGGTGGGTCAGGAATCAGTTGGTTCGATAGTACCTATTTGCAAGACATAAGGTAAATGTCCCCTTCATCGGCAGTGCCGTTTCATCGGCAGTTACACATTTTAGGCTCTAAGTGTACAGTTTATGATTTATATTCGTTTCTCGTATTTTTAAACGATAGCCTTGTATCTTCTCTTTCATTTACACCACGTCAGTTCTCCTTGTTTTCGTCAGTAACGACGCTGTGAGTGTTTAAACAGGTCGCATGCCCTGTTGTATGGAGCTTCTTACGAAAAACGCTAAGGATTGGCGCGTGTTCCTTAAGGTCATAAAATGTTATTTTGTGATAGTTTTGTTTTTGATTGTGTTTCCTGTGTTAGTAAATTTAATTAGCTATAGATGTGAGACGATTTAAGTGCATTTAGTGTTATATCAACTATATAGTGCCAATAAAACAAACTGCCGGTGAAAGGTCAGTGTCATTTGTGAGCTGAAGGTGCTATCGGCAGGCCTCCGGTAATAAGGAAAGCGAAGGTTTTATATTTTTATTTCCTTGTTGTTCAAACTGAATTATTTATAAAATGTAAGTGCATAAATTTGTAAATGAAGATATTTCTGATTTTTAGAGCAATCATCGTGCATCAGTTATCTTGGTAGATTTTGAGAAAAATGCGTTCAAACTTTTCCAGTTTTGCTTATTTTCACGCCTTTTTTAAGCTATGCCATACTGCTGTTGCAAAATAATTTGCACAAATAATTGCACGTATAAAATGGTTCTGGAAGGAAGTTTATATGTTTGATTGTTCATCGTAGCATCTACAAAATATCACTTGATATCTTTTTGATTTCACTTATGTTGACAAAACACTATTTCCCAAAAACTGCCGGTACTAAGGTTCATCGAAATATGCCCTGCCTATTCATCGGCGGGGGTGCCGATGAAACGGACTCCATAGTGCCTGTTATCGGCAACGGCTTGGCTACACACTAGGTGGTTCACACGAAAGTCGACTTTATTAACTAGTAGGCAAGGTCGGAATCGAATTGTATGCCATTACTGGTTCACCGTTGTTTGTTAAAAATGGGCAGTGGTTCTCAACATTGTAATCAGGTACAGCTTGTGAGTTTTGACTTAGATTTTATGAAGATCTATTTTCGTTAGTGTGGTGTCGCTTTGAGACAGAATTTTTTTGGTGCAGAAGAATATTTACCTATTGATCTCAGAAAAATATGGAGTACTCACGTCTTAAATTGAGTTTAGCTCGACATGTCTTGGACAAGTCCGTAGCCCTTCCTCTAGAAGCCGAGACGACTAATGCCAAACGCGGATTGCGCATCTTTCATTTTTCATAAAGTTTGAGAACCACTGACCCCCCCGACTTCCATACTTTGTTTTCCTAGTACGGTAAAAGGGTCATATGCTGCCGATTCCTGGTGCAAATCGCGTTTCTTAGTACGATGAATGGTACAAATGGCGTTTTCCAGCATATTTTACGTCAAAAAATGATTTAATTAATTTTAGGGCATGCAGCAAAATGTGAAATGAATTGAGTGGGTGGCAAATTTATCACCCTTTCATTTGAAACCCTAATTATAGCTGTGAGTGCCTTCCATCCCTTAATAAAAAAATAAAAGTGCACCTAGGTCTTAAGGTGCCGGTGAAACGGACATTTACCTTACACAGTAATACACACTATATGACACACTTATTATTCCCGTGTGGTGCCGGGTTAGAATAGCACCTCCCCCTTTTTTCCCGTGGGTGTCGTAAGAGTCGACTCTGGGAAAGGGTTAGTGTATTGTGGGCGATGGGCTAGCAACCTGTCACTGCAATATCACGTTTGACCATCTGGTTACCCTGAAATTGCTAAACGTGGCACTGGATTTTCGAATTCACGTGCTCTGCCTACCCCTCTTGGGAATACAGGCGTGAGTATATGTATATGTATGTATGTATGTATTATTCCAATTTCTAAATAAATCTAATAAAAAAAGTGTTGAGAAAAATGACAGCGGTTCAAACGCCCAAATATTTACCCTTGTACGTAGATTGACAGACCATGGTCATGACATGATTGACTGAGGTAGAGATGCACCTATATGTTTTGTACCACCAGTGGATGAGCAATGCAACGAGCATAGGCTGATGCGTGGCGAAATACGCATGTTCTATCCATTTTTTAGGAGTGGATTTATATAAATAGAGCTATTAAGTCCCAGTGCCATTGGACTAATTGGTGGCTGGCTCCCAATTACCACGACTGGATGACCTCATGATACTGATTTAATTAATTGTGATGGCGGCGGCCCGCGACCCACATGTTAGTTTTTATCGCAGAAACCAGGCGCGTGGAAACAATGTTGGCTCTTATTTGACAAATGGCTTGTTTTTAGCATATTTCCTGCGTGAAATGTTTCTTTAACCGTTTGATAAGGTGGTGAGTTAGTTTAGGTAGCGAGATCTTCAAAACCTTTATAGATAAGGATAGAAAGATATCGCAAGTCCGGTTGAGATGGGATTTCGTACTAAAGTGAGACGACTATACCCTCCTGACGACCAGCGTCAAATTATGTGCAGTTCAAAATTGACTCTTAATGGCAATAGACAAAGTTACAAATGACTTTTATTTTATGTACTCTGTATAGCACGCCAGTCGTCAGGAGGATACTATTTAGATTGTTCACCTATTTGTTATTCTGGCTCTGCGTTCGTCATTCCTACACGCCTGTAATTTTACGTTACTTCAGTAATTATAAATAAATAAATAAATATCTTGGGACGATGCACACCAACTGACTTTTAGTTTAGACCTAAACAAAGCCTGTATGGGTACTAGACAACGGATAAACATACTTTTAAATACTTTTGTTCACTGGACTATCAGGTCGTCAATTCATTAAATTCATCACTAGTTAGTAGGTATTATTAAATTTTATGTCTAAAAACAGATGGAGGAAATATAACAGTGACAGGTTGCTAGCCTATCGCCTAAAGCATACCTAAACCTTCTTTAGTCGTCTCATCCATGGACAAATGGAAAGACCATGGAGTCGGGATTCTTAGACCGAACTGTCAACCATCAGTTGCGCGTGTGAGTGCGATATGACGTGACTCCACAACCAATACAAGCGGTGTTACAAACTGACCTGCTTTTACATCTACATCCCTTTCTTCGCAGTTGGCAGGACTATGTCTAGCCGGCATGGGAACGGCGGCCATGGTCTCCCTGCACCAGGACTCGTTCAACAACATCCAGGCTGACCACCTGGCGCTGGACGTGCAGCCGGACGACCTGGCCATCGCGGCCATCGTGGTCGGCGCCGTGACCTTCGTCATCGCCTTCTTCGGCTGCTGCGGAGCCATCATGGAGAGCAAGTTTATGCTGGTGACTGTAAGTCCGTTTTCTAAGACACTTTTAATACTGTCGAACTAATTGACTTCTGATTCTGACCCACCGCAGAACGTTGTCGCAGTGAACATTATAAAGATCTCCTTTGTTGAGCAATGCAATGGCACTAACTATGACGTTTACTGTAAACAGTACCGTAACTAGCCTTTTACGCGTTCGGTGCGAGGTTTCAAAACTGCGCCCTCGAAGATAATGGTCTGATCATTTCTGCACCCCTCCAGGCTTTACACCCTGTTCCTGGGCACCGCTATCACCGCCCTAGTTACGGCACTGACTGTAAACAGGTTCTTTGGTGGATCAGGAATTAATTGTTTCGATAGCACGTATAAGGTAAATCCAAGTGATACTGTATTATGTATCTGGCATGGACACTATGTCAAGGTGAGATGAGAATGAAGAGAAAACTTCTTAGTACCAATTTAACCCATATTGCTTTGACAAAAATCACCCATGTCTTATAATACAGCGTCTTACTTTACCTTTAAGGCCCTGCGCAGACGACAGACTATCCGCGACGGACTTTTTAGTCTGTGAAAATAGAATCTATGGAATTATATGCATACAATCCACGCAGACTTTTTGTGCGCCGCAAACTCGATGGCACAAACAGTCTGTCGTCTGCGCTGCACCTTAGAAATATCGAATTAGCTGTTTCTGTAATTTATTTGCATTTTAAGAGGCAGTTTCATTGGAGCGTGCAAAGACTTATCGCTGACGTCATCGGCAGCTATCGACATTTCGAATTAACACTATAATAATTATTCGAATATGTATTAGGTATTCCATTTTTCTAAGCAACTGTTGTAATAATACAAATTCTGATTGTTTTCGATGTTTAGCGAGTGACATTTAGAAAATAGATAAACTTACCTACTGTAAGGTCAAGGACTTTATTCATGAGCCACCATAGAACCTTTTCAAAGAAAAAATCATTACGATTCCCCTTGATAATCATTGGGACGTCCCAATGACGTCACTATGACGTTTACTGTGAATTGATTCCACGGTGGCTCATGAATTAAAGTTCTTGACTCTACAAGGACTGGTGAAAATCATAAGTAGGTACCGACTCGATTGTGTTACAGCAGCGAGAGGGGACTCCCCGCAGGCGGTAATTGTGACCCCCACGTGGGCCCTATCGACTAGTGAAAACCATAAATCGATTGCGGACCCGCATCGCACTAGCTCCCCCTGATGCACATTTTGTGTTGCATTTGCTACAGGCTCTAATTTGTTTTATTTGAAAAAGGAAACGTCATAAGTAACTGCGTTTTAGTTTCTCCACGATTTTGTAGGTGGTATCTCACTGATAGCTTTTTCTTGGTCACTTCTGACTAGAATTAAGAGTGAATCTGCGAAGCTGTAGTTCTAATGTCCTTTCTCCGTGTTCCAGTACTCGGTCCTGCTGATAATCCTGATGAACGTGAAGACTGCTCTGGCGACGGTGCTGTACTTGGCGAAGGACAAGCTGATAGTGAAGATGAATGAAGAGTTCAAGAGGCTGTTCGACACAAACTCTCCGAGCTTCCACGACTTAGAAACTACTGTAAGAATGGGGAATCCAATACAAAGACTCAACAAAGTACAACTTTCTAGAATTTTGAGAGGTCTGAAAAAAATTGAGCGGTTAATTAAAGAATCTTCCAAACGGCATAGTCTTTGTAATGTCTAAGCTAAATTAAAATAAGTGGCATAGAAAAGTGAGGATCAGATTAATTCATAGAACGTTAGTATATGAGGATGATTCGAGACTTTCGAGAGTAAGGTGAAACTCCACACCAACTCTCGACACCGACTGGCACTAAATTTACTATTTATCACGTTGTTTGGAAACAGCATCGCAAAATATAGACTAGAGTATCTTAAACCACAGGAAAAACAAACAAGCTTTTTAGTTCTGATAATAATGAGATCACCTTCACCAATAACAAATCAGTAAAAAAATGAAAAACAAAAAAAAAAACAAATTAAAAACAAAACAAAACAT
>BHDV01007467.1:70796-104746 GCA_005406045.1 Adoxophyes honmai
GAGATAATCGCGGACAAACATACATACATACATACATACAATCGAACTGAGAACCTCCTTTCTTTTTGAAGTCGGTTAAAAACCAGCCGGCTTAGCTCAGCAAGGCGCGAGTAGAGACGCGCGTGAGATAGACTATATTTGTCCCTGTATAATTAGAGACGTCAGAAAATGACAATCAGTCTATCCCACGTGCGTGTCATCTTTTGCGTGCTGTGCTAAGCCTATAGACCTGAGAGGCTCAAGAAGTCTAATGCTCCTTGTGCCAGTATTTGCACCTTACCAACCGAGAGAGTATACCGTATTACCTTGACCATGCGTACCTTTCAGTTCGGGTGCTGCGGCAAGACCGGTCCCCTCTCGTACGTGGACTCGCTGCGGCCGCTGCCAGCGACGTGCTGCACGGAGCGGCTCTGCACGCCGCTCAACTCGTACCCCGGCTGCATCGGAGTGGCTGACGAGCTCGTCAGCGCCAGCAGTGTCGGCGTGGCTGCGCTGTGCATCGCGCTCGTCGCTCTTGAGGTGAGACTGTCCATGAATCAGGAGAGGACCACTACGCAATTTAGTTACGCTCCACCAGCGAGCCCTAGTGACACGTCTACAGACGAGATTCCTAAACTTTTTCTACTAAAAGACCCCTTTCAAAGTTTCATCGAGCTCGGTGGACCCCTGCTGCCACATTTATACCAAATTGCTAAATATATAGATTTTTACCAAGCGCGGCAGACTACTATAATTTCTAAGTCCAGCAATCGTCATAATTTTTTGTCTTTTCAGCTGCTGCTGGTGATCTTCGGAGTCTGTCTGGCGAACCACGTCAGCAACAAGTACAAGGGTCGCTACTGAGTGTCGGGTTCAAGGAATCGTGTGCCATTTTGTGTAGCCTATAAGGCCTAGTATAGCGAAAACTCAAACTAGCTTTTATTACGTTTTGATTAAGTGGAATGAGTGCGATTGAACAAGGAGGCTCATTTTCCGCGCGTGCTATCTCGTTCGGTATCTCTTTCTAAGTACCAAACGAATTACATGGTAGAATTAGATAAAACGTACTGCGCTTTAGGAAAATGACCTTACGATGAAAATATACATTTATAATGACGTTATTCCGCTACAGTAGAACAATGCCAGAAACTGCTTATTTGAAATATTTCGCAATACCAAGATAGTGAGGATTATGGATACAGTTTCGCATTCAAATTCCAAGTATCTACTAATGTTAAATTACAACTGTGCAATGCAATAATGCGCCAAATTGTTTACATACTCGTAATATTATAATCTTAAGCATTTACCTCAAGTAAAGTGAATCGTGTATTTTTAGGCGGTTTATTAATTATTGCGACACAGAGTTGTTAGAGCACTTGCTGACGCAAAGGTTTTTTGATGTCCTTTACTTAGTAACTAAAGTTTAGTTAGTCCATTACATACAAATAAAGATATCTATATGGTGTAATGAATTTGGTCATATAGAAACATTATTTCGAGATCTTTGTATAAACGCTGAAATATTTCGTCGTATCCTACGAATAGGGGCGTTATTACCATTAATGCCTTTTTCCTCTTCTTTGATAATCGAATTCTGTATTTTTTTCTACATCTACTAGTCTTAAAAATATAACAAAGTCATTTCATTTCGAAAAGTTATTCAAGTTTTTCAGATGAGCCACAATTGCAATAGCTCTATTTCTTCCGTCGAATAACGCCACTATAGCCGTAAGAAGCTGTTTTCGCGGAGAAGTGAAGCGCGGGGAGTCTGCGGGAGGGGAAACCGCCGGCCGCGTTCGCCATTACGCCCTTTTACACGCGGAGCGTTTGCGCATGTACTGGCCTAGGACGGTGTCGTTATAACCTTCACGCCCCTTTTCCATGGAGATAACGTGTTTACGATACCATTTTTTGAGGCATTAACTACTTTACGCCTTTTTTCCTCGTGAAAAAAAAAAGATTTTTTTTAAAACTATCGTGGTAAAAAGAATTAACTGACATATTTTACATAAATTACATGAAAAATAAAAAATATATTTAACCATAAAAATTGTAGGGTGTCAAGTATTCTTACTTTTTAATTTTAGATTACTAGGTTTTACGCTGATTTTTTTAAACAGTTTAAAGCGTCTCCTGTAAAATCAACTTTTTGTAGTTACGCCCCTTTTCGTAGGATACGACGATTTGTGAGGATACGCCGACCTGCTGTCATTTTTTAAATATCTTAGGAGCAAAGAGTCTAACGTGTGTTGAGTAATATTTATGTATTTTAAGTCTAAATATTAGGATAGTTTATATTTATAAGTATTTTTGAAAAATAAACATTTAAAATACTACATTGATGCATTTATTTAATTCTCTTTACTAATTCATACATCTTGGTCCTACTTATAAACCAAAGAGTCTAGTGTCATCAAAGCGATCGTAAATCGATATCGAATTAACACACACACACACACACATCACGCCTGTATTCCCAATAGGGGTAGGCAGAGCACACAAAACGTTACATAGACAAAACGATAACGAATTCGTTTGTGAATTAAAGCGAAGACTGCGAATGAATTAACATGTCGACTTCGGCAGTTGTGCAAACGTGCAACTTGGAGGCGCTGTCTTATTTTCCAAAAAAAATCGCGTTATTTCGCAAACGAAATCATTATCGAATCCATGATGGTTTTCATTACAGTAGATGTTCAGTCCGATTGGTAGATAAGTTCTCACTATTTTTTAGTTGTGTTTGGTATCAAGTACCTACCTAGTTGTAAATGGAAACCTATTGAAAGCATTTATAAATGAAAATATAATAGCCTGTTTTATTATTTAAACATTTAATCATTAATATAGACTTGAAACAATCCAATGCCTTATTGTTAGATTGTTTTTAAATTTTTGTTTAGTCATGTTACATAAATTGAAACAGATGACGATTATTCGACTTTTTCAAGTGTCTCATTTCCTTTCGTAGACATTTTCTGTAAAAAAAAACTCAATATTGTTATATACTGTTGTTTAGATATCAATTAAAGGTACATAAACTGTAACACTTGACCGAAAACATCATCAGAATCTGCAGCCAATGAGTATCAATTATAGAATATCAGACTTCAAACCGTTATGCGCAATAAAAATACTTGAACTTTGAACCATATTCTATAGAATATGATAGACCACGGTATATCATCTAACACTAGGGATAATTGCACATTTATCCGCGTTTTAATGAGATAGCTTCTTATCTAATTAGGTATAATTAGCTATCCCACAGGAATGTAACAATTATAATATATCTTACTCGTCTTGATTATCCGCCTCATTCATTATAAAAAGCCGGACCAACACGTCCATGTTAACTAGTAACGTTGTTACTAAGTATTAACTGTAAGTCTAGGATTAAGTTTATTTATCGATTAAAATGTGTTTCATTCAAATGTGTCTGAGTATGCTCCCGCGCAGTAACAGCCGCGGTAGGACTATAGCCACCTTCGTTCTGTTCTTCGCAAACGTTGTCTTTCTGGTAAGTTTCATTTGTAAAACTAGCAATTTTTGAAGACAGTTTAAATTTTCAGAAACTTTTTGTTACCGCTATAACAATAACAATAAACACTAAAAACAAAATAAAGTAAAAGGGATCCCCATAAAACAAACGCGATTTTTCTCTCTTTTTTGATCGATATCAATATTGGCAACAGATATGCTCTTGAAATTTTCACAAAACACGCAGTTGTATTTTTACTTCAGTATTAAAAAATAAATAAAGTTAAAATGAAATAAACATATAAGGGGGTTTCCATAAAAAAGGCCATCAGAAAGGCTTTTTTTTTCGATAGCCGCATTTTTGTAGCTTTATTTCTATTACATTGGGTATAGCACCTTTTTATTCTTTACATTCTTTTCACCAGTTCGCAGGTCTGACTCTGGTTGGTCTAGGCCTCATATTCCTGCTCCTCCAGGGCACCATCCTCGCTAAGCTGCCCTTCCACGTCAGCGTCAACTTGCTGGCAGCGCCGGTCGTCGCCATCGGAGCCCTGATTTACGTCATTGCCGTCCTGGGCTTCTCTAGCACATGGAAGCAGTGGCGAAGCCTGCTGATACCGGTGAGATGCTGAGAAATGTTTGTAGGTACCTGGAGTGACCCTAGTGGAGCTATCGTCCACTTCTTCTGTAAACCGTCAAATACGTCATCAACTGTCAAAGTTTTCTACATCGCGCTATTAAAATTTCTAAGACAGGTTGCATAAATGCTACTTCCAATTTTCTCTCCGCGGACTTCGATCCCCAAGCATAATTCTGCCTGGAGAGAGATCTCACCATTGGAGCCTATCCTAAATACTAATTTAGATTTAAAATTATAAATGTAGAATATGATATTGCTTCGCAATGTATCAACACTTATATTCTGTGGCCATATTTTTAGTTTAATTTGGTCATGGAATGACCTCCTATCATTGAACTTCTATTATACTTACTATTACAGACATTTATAACCAAAAAGGGCACCACCCACTGGCTTACCAACAAATTCCTTTATAGCCAATACCACCTGAACCTCAACACGGTTCGGAATCATAACACAAAGGGCCATAGATAATGTTAGTTGTTTGCGTCTCTTTTGTGACAAAAGTCCGGGGCTTATAGCCAAGTAGGAAAGATCAAATAATGTAGTCAGTACGCCTTCCCAACTAGTCAGCCCAGCTAGTCCGTTCAAACAAATCATAAGCTTGGGTTTTTAACCCCCGACGCAAAAACGACGGGGTGTTATGAATTTGACGTGTCTCTCTCTCTCTCTCTCTTTCTGTGTGTGTGTGTGTGTGTGTGTGTGTGTGTGTGTGTGCGTGTGCGTGTGTGTGTTTGTAAATGTGTATGTGTCTGTCTGTGGCATCGTAGCTCCCAATGATCACATTTTAATGCGATTTTTTTTGTTTGAAAGTTATATCAGTCGAGAGTGTTCTTAGCTATGTTTGGTGGAAATCGGTTCAAGTCTTCAAGGTCATCAGGTCATTTGTTAGGTGTGATGAGAATTTTACACGTTCAGTAATTCCATCGAGTTGGGACTCATCGGGGGTTTTTTAATTTTTAATTAATGTTGGTTGTTTATATGTAGATATAATAGGATAGGAGAGACCTGTCCTATTCTGTATTCCAAAGTCAAAGTCAAAGTCAAAGTGTTTAAGAGCGTGCAAACAAAATTCGGTGATTTTGATGTTTTTCAAAAGCTTTAGAAAGCTATAAATCCTTAAGTTTTTAAAGAAAAACTACTGTAACATATAAATAAACTCTTTTTCTAGGGATTAACGGAAAAAAATATTTTATTAGCCACACAGATTTCTTTTACTTAGCCAATTTGTTGAAGGGTTTTTACAAAAATACGCGTCAGAGCTGTCTTTCACTTGAAAATTTTCCATTAAAATTTACCATAAACGATATAAACTTGTTATTATCTGATAGACAATATAGTCTACTAGGGATTAACGGATTAACATGAATCAAATTATTGGTTTTTATTATTCAAATATCATTTTACATAATTTCAAAGTTGAACCATTACTTTATTTTTTTTCTCATTGATTTTAATGTAATTACAAATGAAACAATTTTATTGTAAATTTACAGAATATGTTTAGTCTAAGCATATTTTTTTCATGGCTAAATATGAGTTAATTTACATTTCACGATTTTTTAAACATTGGTCCAAAACCACTAAGGTCAGGTGGGGGAAGAGAAACGCAGGGATAAGAGGGCTTTACAGACCATAATCACTAATAACTCGACGAGTTATGGTCTGTGGTGCCTCTTACCCCTGCCCTGCCCCTGAATTTCTCTTCCCCCACCTGATCTTATATTACGTTCGTAAAAAATGTGTGCGCCCTCTTAATTCTCGTTTTATTTGTGAAACATATATGATAGCTGTATTACAGAGGTATTCGATTGACTAAATTTTATTTTCATTTGGTTGAGTTTGACGTAAGTAAAATTACAAATATAAAAGCTAATCTTCATTTTTATTGCAGTATATGATCTTCGTGGCGATTCTAATGATAGTAAAAGTCGGCATCATAATAGCGACGTGGGACTCGATGGACAAGATGGACATGCTGACCCACCAGTGGCTGATCGAGGTCTTCCACGATCCGGCGCATCGAGGCTCGTTCCACCTTCTTGAAACGACTGTAAGTATCCGATCGCTGCAACCACCCTCATCCTCCTCATTATACTCAAGGATCAGGTTCTTGTACCTTTTAATACTGCTTTTGTGCCCCAGCAATCCAGATGGGCCATTAATTTTACTAACGACAAATCCGCTTGGCTAGCATGCCTATTGCCTAGCTCATAAATGCGAACCTTTCGGTTCGCTACCTATCTCTTCTTATTTTTTACTTGTATAAGATTCACCTTATGCATTCTCCAGCTCAATGAGGAGTTCAGTGTGAGCGGTACAGGACCCTTTGTACGGACACGTCCGGTGTACCCATTGGCCCCACCCAGATGTGCTGGTTGGAGATTCCTTCCTTCCCCAGCTGGTGCTCGATTCCTCTCCGACAGCAGAGATGTAACGAGGCAGACGGCCGAATAGCCCAGCGGTTAGAGAACCTGACTGTGAAACTTGAGATCCCGGGTTCGATCCCCGGTCGGGGCAGATGTTTGTATGATGAATACGAATGTTTGCTTTCGAGTCTTGGATGTTTATCTATATATGTATAAGTAAGTTTATCCGTTGTCTAGTACCCATAATACAGGCATTAAGTTGCCTAGTTTGGGACTAGGTGATTGGTGTAAATATTGTCCAGTGATATTTATTATTATTATTATAGTTTACCCACGCTGCGGCAACCACTTCATAAAAGACTTGCTATGAGACTCTTATCTCCTGGGAGTCAGCGTTCATGTCATGTCATGGTCATGTTGGAGCTCGGTTTCCTGGACCATCGCGCGTTCTTCAAACCCACTTAACGCGTTTCTAATTTGTTTTCCAGCTTCAGTGTTGCGGGTCTGACAGTCCATTTTCCTACTACGACCTAGGCCTTGCAATCCCAG
The DNA here is from genome assembly GCA_005406045.1 of Adoxophyes honmai. NCBI lineage: Eukaryota > Metazoa > Arthropoda > Insecta > Lepidoptera > Tortricidae > Adoxophyes > Adoxophyes honmai. The sequence goes on from BHDV01007467.1 coordinate 77,814, forward strand.
ACACATGTTGCGACATGCCTGCGTTGGCGAGGTTGGGGGAGGTTTGTGACGAGAACAACTCTTTCCGAGGATGCGCCGACATCATATCTGTCATTCTGCAAGGGATCGCCGATATCGCTAACGCCACTCTGTCCTACGCACTTGGCGTTGAGGTAAAGTTTATTTATACTAAAGTTTGTTACAAATTAAGCCAGTAATGCTCAAAATATTAGCAGTGAAAGCAACAGTCCACGGCCACCAAAGCCCTAGACTTAAACAAAAGACGTGTGAATTTTCATTTTAATTGTTTTTTTTTTAATTTGGCAGGCTCTAGCCCTAATAACAAGCGTATACCTGACCTGCACAGCACCCGTAGAGAAACCAGAACCGCTATACACCATAGTCCCGAGCAACCGAGATCTAGACCACACGCCTATCGAAATGGACCAGACGCAGTTTATCACGAGCCAGCCGGGGCCACAGATCGTCTATGAATCCTGCGAAGTACCCATTTAAAGTACGAGTCCATTGAACTATTTGAAGTAACGAAACTTGGCCAATTAGAGGTTCTGCCTCTTTATAATGTGACCAAGCATGAGCATAAAAGTAACCAAGAAAATGAAATAAAAAGTTCATTCATTTCGTTTATTTTTCATTTTCTAACGGCTATTCTATCTCAAGTATCTCGCGCCAGCCGGCTTAGCACGTCAGGGCGCGAGTAGAGATGCGCGCGAGACAGACTACACCTGTCACTGTCTAACTAGAGACATCAGAAAGTGACAGATAGACTATCACGCACGCGATTCGCGAAACAACTTGCGTATGTTGCTGGGCTAATCCAATATTTGCCAGTCATTGTGAAGGAGTTGAAGGGATATATAATGATAACTTTATAACACCTTTTTAACTCTTCTGCGAATGTCGTAAGCGTAAGATGAGACCAAGGAAAATAAGTTTAAAAAAATCAAGGCGACGTGGTAGCAACTGACTTTACACTTTTATCTATTTTAAACCAAAAATTGTGTTAAAGATGGCTAGGAAAACTGAAACAATTATAGTTTTGTCTATGTAACGTTTCGTGTGCGCCGCCTACCCCGTTTGAGTATAATAGGTATAGACAAAAAATAAAAACACACAATTGATTTTATTTTATTTTTATTAATAAAATAAGTACCTATAATGTATACCTTACTCACTAACTTTCTTAGATTTTAGTTTTATTAATATTTGTACATAAATACCGGCTTGTGTTTCCACACACTGTCATCTCGTCCGAGTAACTAGTATACTTTAACCTCCTTGTAATAAAGCTTATAATTATTAAATCACCTGAGCCTTAGCATACTATCGTTTATCCCCGGTTTAAACGAAAAAAAAAGAAAAACATTTTTTGTATTTTTTACATCAGATACTAAACTGACAGCTACGGGTGGAAAATTAACAAATAACGATACCACATTTAAATATTTAGTGGTGTACATACTATGGATAAGTAGTTCGACTACTTTTCATTAAGAATTTTCGGTACTAATTTTCGTTATCTTTCGACAGCGTACAAATATTACTATTTTAGAATTGGCAAAAACAGGCAACACCGGCAATGTCATTTTAGAATCTGAGTTAAAAAAATGAACGTCTTACTAATAAAAGTCGGAGATAAAAAAACTAGCGGGCTACAGTCGCTCCGGTGTTCTTCCTTAGTATGTAGTAGGATACTGACATTCAGTAACGTGTTCTTCTGTCTCTGTTCCGCACGTGGTTGGCGAGGCAGAGCCCGAACACCACCGCGACCAGCTGGAATTAGATAAAACGCGGTTTCGTTAAAACATCTGGAACACGCCAAGATAAAAAATTACTTCTTATGATTTAAGTAGGTTCCTATATTGTTATCTATCGTTGCACCGAATTCGTAAACAATTGGATAAGAAATAAGTTTATAAATAGTGATACCTCCGTTATCTCTTTTTAAAACCTAATATATATTTCGGGTTCTAGAATAACATGGAGAGGCCATTTCCGTGGATGTCGTAGGCGACTAAGGAAATAGGTTAAAGTATATTATTGTAGGTGACAGGCTAGCAACCTGTCACTATCATACCTGTCTAAAAATACGCTGGGAGAGGCCCCGGATAGTGAAATCGTCAAGGTTGTCTACGTAGGGTTTTATTTGCTCTGCCTATCCCATTTGGGAATACAGGCGTGATGTATGTAAAAGTTTAAGATTCTCCATCATTTTGTTCAACGCCACCATTCGATAATTCCGCGAATCGATAAAATAATAATTCTACGAAATCCGCACTATTTTTGTTCCATTATCTGCGAGATAGGCAGGTAGGTTGCAATCTAGAGCAACCGAAACGGCAGCGCGTATTTCAATAAATGTTTATTGCGTTCAATAAATTAATCTTCAGGTTGGATCGTTCACCACTTCTTACAATTCTCGGCATTTAAGTTGGCCAATTTCAAGTAGTATTAGCTGGATTACCCCTACTACTTAAAACATTTTAAAGTTAGATGCCAGGGACTGTAATAGGATAGGCAGAAGCAGAACCATCCAAAATGTTATCACCTCAATTTCGATGGGTTTCAATTAAATGGAAACTTAAACTATGCACATCTCTGCTCGCGCCTTGCAGTTCTAAGGCGGTTGGAGTTATAAAATACCGACAAGCTTCAAATTCAATTGAATTTAACCCTCATGATCGTAGCAACTTGGTGGTAAATATCCCACAATCTCACCTCCAAAGCAGCAATGACGATGCAGACAGCCCCAATAGCGGTAGCGAAGGTGGTGATGAAGTCTTCCGCGCGGGAGTTGCAGCTGGGGTGAGCGATGAGGCCGTTGCACTGGACCACACCCTCGTTGCAGCAGCTCGGAGGCAGCGACACGACGTTCACGCCGTAGGAGAGGGGACCCTCGGGGCCGCAGCAAGTCAACTGCACCAGAAATATCAAGTCAAAGGATCTCATTTGGACTCTTCTTTAACAGGGACACAACATGTTTCGTTACATCTGTAAATCTTTCTTAACATCATTGACTACAGTTGACTGTTGAATTACTTGTGTCAAAAAATCAACAGATGCCAACTTTCAGAACTGACGAAAGTCAGTTTTAACTCAATCTTCAGGTACCGGCAATGCTTGGTGCAGAAAAAAATAGGCAAGTTTAGTTATCTTGTTCCGTATCCTATAAAGCTACTCTGTTTATCCTTATCCTTACTAATATTATAAGTCAGAAAGTGAGTTTGTTTGTTTGTTTGTTTGTTTGTTCCGCTTTCACGCCGTAACTACTGAACCGATTGCTTTGAAATTTTGCAGACATAAAGATAGAAGTCCGGATTAAATAATAAGGTACTTTTTATCGCGGAAAAAAATGATGTTCCCGAGGGAAAACAAAAATATAGTTTGCTTGATAGATCGATATCAATCGATGATAGATCGATATCGATCGATGGTCGATCGATAGATGATAGATCGATGGCGCTGTGTGTCGTTTGAAACGGGAAGTTTTCTTATAGTTGTGCTTTATATCGCAATATAAACGTTCCACGCGGGCGAAGCCGCGGGCGGAAAGCTAGTTTTAAGATAAAAAAATTCAACGTAGGTACGTATCGGATAATACTGGAAATTACTAATACAAATATTTAATACACATACCTACATACTTTGGGTTTACTTATATGTAAACTTCTGAGGATTTGACCATCAAAATTCTCATCTTAAATAAATGAAGTATAGTTTTGGCTCCGCAATGTTCTTAGACGACTTTAATGCGTGGAAGCTGTCAAAACTGAAAGATACAAAAGCATTGTCCACAATTTGGCAGCTCTACAGATAGAAAGATGACCCGATCTTCTCTCATTATTTGTCACTTGTCTATATGCAGTCGTGTCAAACTGGAAGAACATCTACTGACATATACTTACTTTATTTATATTTAGAAATATGTGCTATCAGTAGGTAGGTACATCTCAGTATTCTCAATACCTATCTGTCATGCCGAAGATTACAAGGTCTTGGTCAAACCCGATAAGTCATTCAGTTTTGGAAGAAATTTAGGTTTTAAAATGCACATTTAACGTTTTTTTTTTCTTTTTAACTAATATTTAATGTGGCAAATACATCGAGTCGTTCACCTAATGTGAATTGTGCGTGTTTACACTAGACCATAGGTATTCCCACCGTCACCTAATCAGGCAAAGGAAAATTCTTGTCAAGTTAAGCATTTGCCAAATACAGTTCCCCTGGTGACAGTTATTTGTATGTGGCGTTTGGTGTCGTAACGCTGGGCCTTGGGGAGCTAATGAGCGCCGCATAGAGCTTTCGGCGCGCCTCATAGAGGCCTCCCGTGACCAGAGGGCTGCCCATTATTTCGCCCAGCGAATCAAGATTACCATAATGCTGGCAGCCTTCACGCCAACCTTCCTACTGGCGGCGATGGGAGATTTTTTATCTTTAATTTTAGTTTTGGATTTAGTTACTTTTTTATTTAGTAAAAGCTATTTCTAAGTTTTACATGTTCTTTTTTTGTTGTTGTTTTGAATAAATAAATACCATCTTGGCAATGCTAATTTTGCCAAGACTTTTAATCTCACAGCCATTATAGGCGTGACAAAACTCTTACCGCTGTTTCGATCTGGTGGAAGCTTTGCTGGTCATTGACGAAGGTCCTGTTGAACTCGGCCTTGACGGAGGTGGCGAGGGAGTCGGCGTTGACGAACACGACCGTGGCCAGCGCCACCTTCAGGATCATCAGCACTATCATGAAGACGGAGTACTGGAAAAAGAGAGACGATGGTTGAAGTAAAGATCGTGTTTCAAAAAGATGTTCTGAAATTTCATGCACTGCAGGGTTATTGTCAAATCGGTATGGGTTGACAGAGGAAAGCGATTGTGATAAACCAATCCTCAACTGTCATTTTGCTGACACAATTTTTGGTCTTTCATTCGTTCAAATGGCTTCAAACGTGCGTGGCCATGGGTTTCGACTGCCATGACGTTACGTTACGCGATACCATCTGATAAGTATTCTTAGGCTTCATTTGATGAATGGCTGACTAAGACACGATAAATGCCTAGAATGCGATTAACAATCACTTTAACATTACGGAAAACATTTTCCGGGAAAAATTCAGAGTTAGTAATTACAATTTTTTTCACACATTTTTCAATATTTTTACATGGATACCTACCTAGAATCGACACCACAGTCGATTCTATTTAAAAAATAAAACGTTCCGAAATCAGTCTTGATTGTTACTTTAGATACTTACATTGATGTTTGAACGTAAAAAGACAGACACTTATTTTACAACATTTCTTACAGATCCGTGCAAAAATTTCTAAAATCAATGAAATTACAGTATAAAAATGTGCCCTATTTCTGGCAATTGGCAAGGTGATTATTAATTAATATTTTGTAAAGTTGATCTTTCATATTATACTCGTAGTCGCCATAACTACTACTTTATCTTTCCGTCTATAGCAGGTATCACACTTATAAATATAAAAAAAGATAACACATAAGCATATCTTCAGTAGCAAGTTAGGTATCTTCTCACCCTTACAGACGACAATAATTATAACCTGCTAGAGTGTTTATCTTGTAAACACTTAAATGGTATGTATACATAATATATGTATACCACATTAGACATCGCTAAACTACTATGCTGTAAAACATAAATGCGAAATTCATCCACATAATTACAAAAGGAGAAGCTCAGTACTGAGACTGTATATGTGGATGAATTTCAAGTCACTCTAATAGTTTAGGCCCTGCGTTGATTGTCATTCAGTTCAGTAACTGTTGTATTCAGTTCAGTAAGTATTGGTAAGTAAGTGACTTGAAATTTTGGCTTTTTTACTTTTATGATGCAGAAGGGCACTAAGAAAGGATTTATGAAAATGTATCCCCTAGTAAACGTGGTAAACAGGGATCTAAAGTCAGTATGGAACTTTGCCATTTTTTACGTCATTCGAATAAAATTCAGTATGAAGGTTCTTCATGGAAAGTCTTGAAAAACGTGTTAAGCCGTATTTCGAATATCATTATTTAAGGGGGTAAAAGGGGGACGCAAATATAGTTTCTAAAGATGTCCGAATTGCCTGTATTCCAACACTTTTAGCGCGGACGAAGCATGTATCACTATACATGAAAGGAAAAATCGCTAAAATAATGCCTCTTGGAGTTATTGTCTAGAAGGAAAGTGTATGATCGTCCTCGCTTCACTTGTTTGCGCCTGATAACTCAATTGCTGGAAGATTATCAGTGACGGTATGATTAAGAGGCGATAGCGTGCTATTTGTCTAAGTTTGTATTCATTGGAAATGGACAAATAAGAGTATGTGTACTAGGTTTACAATAAGCTAAAACATACAGTAAAAGTTTCTATTGACAATTGTTTTGGACATGATAATGATAACGATAGAACCGGAGCATCTACAACTTACAGATGAGAGACAGACAGTCTATTTTAATCCTTGATTGCTAACTATTTTTTTACAAATATAATTTGTGAACACGTTAGATCCTCAGCAAAAACGTAACCAGTGATAGTTTACAATACCATAAAACAAGACCTCATCTGTACGAAGGGATGTCCTCCAAGCAGACGCTCCTATTATGCAAGTAAAGTATAGTGGTCGGCAACAAACTTGACCAGATTTGAAATGGTGGAAATAAGTTGATGCACCGGTTTTTCCAAGTATACCTAGAGGTCGGCATTAAACTAATTTTGTCACACTCTACAACTTTAAGAGAAGTATGATATAAATTGAAAAGACTCGTGTTTCATTTCAAGTCATAGACCTATCAAATAATTATAGGAAAAAACTTATCTTTATTTTTGAAGTCTCACCGCAAACACCCAAACTTGAAACTTTTAACTCGTAACCACAAAGACGATTTGTTATAAAATGCACATACCGTAACAAGCATGCAGTTGCTCTCCCTGATGGCGCCGCAGCAGCCGAGGAAGGCGATGAGGAAGACGATGGACCCCACCACCATGGAGGCGATGGGGCCGAACTCGTAGAAGCCCTCGATGACATTGGTGACGGCGCTGATCTTCAGCTGGATAGCGACGCCGATGCCCAGGAGGGCAAGGCCGGCCAACTGGAAACAGAAAGGAAAATTGTTGTTGGTGATATTTGACTGTTATTCATGTCTCTAAATGTAAATACATGTCTCTGCCGATTTCATGTAAGTACCTACCTCTATACTACAGACCTTTAGGTACCTACTTAAAAGATGGTAAACAATCTTGACGTGTCTTTTTATTTAAACATACACTTTATAAATCAAAATCTTTACATTTTACAATTTAGGTATGAAAAAATCATTTACTTTCATAATTGAATTGTATATTGTAACGATTTTCATTTTTAGACTGTGTATTTCAATAAAAAGACATGTCAAGATTGTTTACCATCTTTTAAGTACCTAAAGGTCTCTAGCATAGATCTCTGAGAAACCTGATAGAACTAGTAAGATTTGAAAGTTGCAATATCCCTTGAAAATATCTTAGCAGCGGTTTTTATGTGATACCTAAAGTAGAGGAAAAACTCGTCCGGGGTTTACAACAAGATACCCGAAATGCATTTATACGTGTGGAAGAGTCTAAATTAGTTGGTAAACAACATATTTGTTACAATCACAACACTAATGGAAATACGGGGATTAGTTAAATAAGTGACTAAGTAAATAAATAGAGTGACTAGGTAAGTCTTAGCTGTCCAGGAATGATTAAGAATGGTTCATTTCTTTTCGATGGGTGGTCACAATTATTATTAGTTACTGTTTGGTTGTCTTATCAAGATCCTTTCTGCTTTCTTTAGTTTTTTAAGTTCTTAACGTCTCTTTATTTATTTATTTGCTTAATGAATGAGTGGTTATGTTTATGTAAATAGTAAGTAGGAGTTTTCAGATATTTAGGCTTAGATGTACAGTCAGCGTCTGATACATGGTTACACTTTGGTACTTTGTCACAGTGATCGCAGTGACAATTTCATACTAGAGTTCAAATATGAGGTTAATTAGAAAAGGTACTAAAGTGTATACATGTATCAGACGCTGACTGTACATCCGCTATTTTCCAATTTTCGACGAAGTGATTCATCACTTTTGTCATCTTTAGTGATTCAGCAATAGATAATAGTTTCGAGTACCTAAACAGTGATTCTAAAGGATGTTGCGATACTATCGCCGTGAATGACAATGTCTGTGAAGTGTTGAAAAACATAGATTAAGAATATGATGGATATTAAGAAGTTAAATCTATGAAGAAAGGCTTTACTGATTTTATAGGGGGTCAGCACATGCAGCTCACGATTTTTTATCTCACGATGGTTTACTTAGCCGAATATGAAATCCGCAAATTGTAGGAATATGGTAGGTTAATTAATTACAACCTCTAGTAAGCATAGCTACTACTCGTAGCATTAGGTACTCAAGAATTTGCTATCTAAGTATTGAGTGGTAATTATTACCTTGTAATAATTAGATAATAATGTGTACTATCGAAAGCACCAACTTTGTATAGTAGCTACTAGCCTGAAGCTTGATGTATGTTGGATTATTAAATAACTAAGATTAGACATGGTCAAAGTGCAAAAATTATGTTAACGCGCCCTCATTGACTCTTTCTTTTTTTTATTTTCACATTTTTGGCGCTTTCACCGTGCCCGTAGGTATGTTACTGATTGTGCATATTGCACAGTGGGTAAGCTATCTATAATTTATGGTTCGATACTGCAGGACAGTCCGCTTGGATATATTGGCAGGTGTTGCTGCGTGTGAAATGAACCAGCTGACGGCAGGTATTCCACTGAATATGGATTTGCCTGTGAAATGTGCCTATAATTTTTGAAGAGTTCCCTCAATTTCTCATAGATAATCATCAGAACAATTTGCAATTTCCAATCTTAAAAAAATTGGAAATAGGTCCACACTAACTGAGTAATGGGTAAACAATACGTACAACGATGAAAAGAAAAACAGCCGGACATGGAACCTTCTCCTTTTTCATTCAAAGTTTGACTAAAAATGACAGGCTGTCTCACGCGAGTTGAGGAGATTGGTTTTGTCGTAAAGCCGTAGAACGGGACTTTGACGGATTATAATGTAAACATAGTTATTTGCTGTTGTAAATCGCGTTGTAAATGAGGTTTCAACGCTATGGACGATAGCCAAACTGTTGCCGTTGGCTTATCTCTTATCGAGTCGGGTTATCTTATCAGACTATCGGCCGAGTCCTGAATAATGGGACCGCACCTTTTCAAACATTTTATGATCTGCTTTTTGGAAAAACTATGACATACCTACATAGGTTGCTACATGTAAGTATGTATTTAACAACTACCTGTGTATCATTTTGGTATCGGGTCAGAATAACACAATCTCCATTTATAACATTGATGTCGTAAAGGCCCAATCAGACGGTTCATTTTTCCGAATGAACCGTCTGATTGGGCCTTTAGTCGCCTCTTAAGGCCCAATCAGACGGTTCATTCGGATGAACGTTCATCCGAGTGATTGCTTCATTTTTCTAGTGAATTCAATCAACAGTTTGTTTCATTCCGTGTTCAGACGTGTCATTTCGAGTGAATAGTACCGAATGAAAGGCGAAAATGAAAGAAAAATGAACCGTCTGATTGGGTTAAGGCCCACAGGAGATACTCGTAGGTTAGTGTAAGATTTAGGCGACAGGCTAGCAACCTGTCACTATTTTACCTCTTCCATCTGTTTTTGAACCTAAAATTATGCTAGATCTTGCTGCGAAGCGTGAAATAGCCAAGGTTTTTATTATGTAATGTTTCGTATGTTTTGCCTACCCCATTTCGGAATAGGTCCCTACAAGCGTGATGTATGTATGTGTACTTAACAACTGCACCTAACATTTAACAACATTTCAATTAATAACCTGTTATAAGCGATGATGCGTCAGAAACTGAATTTGATTTAGAAAACATTGGTTGGATTTGTGCTTTGTTCAATCATAAAGCATTATAGCGGTTTCATTTTGAACTTGCGGGTAGATTGACTATCTGTTGTTCTTACTGCAAGATATTAGAAATTTTATCATTTTATTTAAATTACGATAAAAAAATAATCACACAATCAATGAGAATAACTAATCATTGTCACAAATGTAGTACAGAGGCTATGTCTAGGTAAAATAATTACGAGTGGATATCTGTCACGTATCTTTCTATCTATAGGTAGATTTTTCATACATTGTAAACGGATACGATAGTCATCAGTCGTATACATGAAAATAATAATAACGTTGCTTTGTAAAACATCGAAATGGGTAAAAACACACAATTTAGGTATATCCGTGTCTACGATTATAATATGTCATATTTCTGTCACAGCTAATTTGCAAACAATAGATGAAATTATTAATTAAGCGACGAGATTAACTACTGTAACAACTAACCGGCATTGTCTCATGCTTTCACGAATCGAAAAACAAGTTTTGACTATGTCGACAAAAATCTATGTCTATAACTTAAAGTAAAGATTACCAACAAAATGCTTCAGACTTACCGCAAAGAATAAGTTGGCAAAGAAGAGAATGTATTTAACTAAAAATTCACCGCACCCCATCTTGTTTTTTTTTCAACCTTTTTCTCGTACAATGCGAAACACGAGTAGCCTCTTCGGTTGAATTGTCGGACTGAAGGCGAAGCGTACGGGCACACTGTGCGCTGATAATACACGATAGCATACTGATAAAGACACGCTATCACGGGAGGCTTACTAATATGATCGAATCGGTAAATAAATTAGTAATAACCACATTTATTGGAAAATACGGGGGACTCACGACTTTAATCGAATTTAGCTCGATTTTTCTCTGTAATTGTCGTAAGAGGCGATTAAGGAAACAGGTTTGGGTATATTTTAGGGGACAGGCTAGCAACCTGTCACTTTACCTCTGAACTTAAAACCTAAAAACAAGCTAGAAATAGCTACGAAACTCGAAATAGTCATGGATTTGTCCGTGGAGCGTTTCGTGGGCACTGTCCAGTCTATTGGGCAAACGAATGTGATGCATGCGTGTGTTGGTTCAGGCTTGTCCGTAAAGTCGCGTTTTCACCTAGTGTTCTGAACAGCATTCGTTCGTTCGTGCGGTAGATGAAAACGCTCAACCGTTCGAATGTGTTCGTTCAGCGATGATCGGCCGGACTCGGCGAGCGAACAGATTTTCAGAGCATTTGCTTGGCGTTATAGCTGCAAACGCAGTTGAAAACGCAATTGGCTCGCTCGCCTACTGTTCGCCGATCTTTTGTTCTGAACAAATGTTCGTAATTCATTTAAGTGAAAACAGATGTTGTCTGTTTTGAGCGAACATAGGCCGAACAGCCGAACATTTGTTCTGAGCAAATGTTTGCTCAGAATACTAGGTGAAAACGCGACTTAACGCACGCCACCACTCTGTTCGCGCGACTGCTCGTGTTTGACAAAACTAATACCGAGGCCCGACTAACCCCTTGAAGGGCAGACAGACAGACGGAAAAATGTCGAGTTAAACTTGATTTAAGACGTGAGTGGCGTGAGTTCACCGTGTGGTGTCGGGTTTAGAATAACACCTCTCCATTTCTTACGAGGACGTTGTACGATGCGTTGTATTTATACAGGGTGGCCGAAAAATTTACCTTACATATTTTAACCAGTGATCGAGTATGCGCGTCTGAAAATCCCCGTGAGGTTTTTTCTCGGAATTTTCAAGTAAAAAAAAATACCAAAATCTGAAAATATCTGCCGTCATTCGTACTCCGGCTCTCAGTCAAACGCGCAGCATCGCAATGTCGAACGATTGCAGGTACCTACAGATTTTCAGATTTTGGTGTTTGGATTGTGGAACCCGACATTAATCACTTGGTCCATAACAAATGCATCATTTCAAAATGGCTACCAAAGTTGTTAGTAATTATCAGGACAAGGTTTGTATGTAAAAACCGGCCAAGTGCGAGTCGGACTCACGCACTGAGGGTTCCGTACAAACCGATTACAACGCCATCTAGTGACAGATTTTCGAACTAGTGAATTTTTTTAATTTTATTTATTAAAAAAAAACTACTTGGTAGATTTTGTTCAAACTAATTTTCGTTGATAGTTTTTATAGTAATGTACATGATAATGGACATACGGACGGACGGACAGACGGACAGACGGACAGACATGACGAATCTACAAGGGTTCCGTTTTTAAAAGTACATAAAGGTTAAACCCCAGGCATAGCTGTTGTAAAATAAAAGGAAGGTTTCAGGTCTTCGTACGTATATGTATTTTTGTTCTATCGTTGTGACTAAGGCACTCGTAATGGGTAACTACGAGTCCATGTAGGAATATAATTATATAATTTATATAATTTGTATAATTACTTACATTGAAACATGTTATAGAAATATTATTTCACTATATCGTATACATAGGTAATTTATCTTAAAAAGTATACTCGTAAATATTATATTATAACTTACAGCTGAGATTGCTTTGAGCACCAATACATATACTAAATTTATTATAAAAAACTTAAATTAAGTATAAAAATAATATAATTTACAGATTAAACGTGGCATCTAGAATGAGTAGTTACATTAGATATAAAATTCACCGAGTCGTTGGCTTTCATTAAACCTTTCACAAAAAAATCATAAGTTAAGGTTAAAACATTGATGACAGTGGTACGGTCGGCCAAGGAAGTGGTCTACCACTTTTGACAAAAGTTTCTGTGAGATCAAAATTATCACAAGGTTGACATTGTCACTGTCATAATATTATGGCGAGGGGAAATCGACCTTGTTGTTTCATGAGGTTCAAATGAATATCGATATTGAGGGGGTAGACCAATTTATTGGTCGACTGTACAATAGGCAGGTTGTTTGTTAGGCTAGGGATACACATGCCTGTAGCTGGCACATTTTTGTGCAAGTAGCTTGCACACGTATGTCAAATTTATATGTAGACTGACACACGCGTGCAAGCTGCTTGCACAAAAATGTGCCAGTTACGGGCGTGTGTATCCTTAGCCTAAGTCTGTCGCCTAAAATGTACCCCAACATAATATTCCCTAAATGGGTATTTCTTCGACCGTTTCAACCGTCTCATTCATCTGGCCACTTTTTCGTGAAAATGGAAGAATATTATGATACCACCGTATAGTCATCTATTAGAGAAACAGGAACACTTAACAATGGCTTAAGTATTAACTTTTGCCGTTGTGGCACAAAATTTTACATAAAAAAAATTACTTAGTTTTTTTTTTAACAACGCTCATTTACTTAATATTAAATCTATTCATAAAGTTGTATTATATATTATTATGTAAAAACACATTGCCATTATGTTACAATAAGGCACTTGTGAAACGAACACATAACGTCTAGGTGATATAAAGCGTCTTGGCATAAAATAAGGCAGAACGTGGCAGGCATCTGAGATACATAGATTTAGAATTTAGCTTTGAACACTAAACTACCGTGAGACTCAATTTAGCTATTCAAAACAATAACGTATTTGTTATCTGGTTCTTTGCATGTACGGACAGCTGCAGAGAAAGGTAACCCTCCAGTAATAGAACATTGTATGGGCGTGGGGTTACTTTTCTCTGCAGCTGACTGTACGTGCATATTGCTCAACAAAAACAGTCTAAATGCAAATGGCACTTTTTTACGAAAGGAAATTCAAAATCGCATGACAATAGATCGACTAGCATATTTATGGCATTTGGCTAATATCGCGTTAGGTTTAGTGTTATACATGTACGTCAAACAAAGACCACACGCGTGTCGAGTAGCGCGAGATGGACAACCTGTCAGTGTCACTGTCTAATTAGATGTGTCAGAAAATGACAGATAGCTGGATCAAGCGAGCGTGCCCCCTTGGTGTACAGTCAAGGAAATTGATAGATACCTGTGCCACTTTGAACCTTTTCGTAGTGAGTTTCATATTGCTTTGATTAGTAGAAAGTATGGTATGTCACTGTGACATTTCTTGTGAAAAGGTACAAAGTAGCACAGTAATAATTTGCTTGACTGTACCTATGTATAAAGATGAAACTATGTAATGGATATTTCAAATTACCCTGTGAAACACGTAGTTTATTGTTCATTGTACGTTCACCATAACTTTAAGAGTATGCTTGACTTAATTACTTATACTAAACTGGGAACTCCTTTCTTGGTACAGTTTGGCAGTTAATAACAGTGACCATCGCCAAAGATAGATTCTTTGTCAAAACAAGCAATCACTACCATTCCTCCATGATCGTATTCCTCCAATCAGTGACTTGGTTTGGAGCACACTTAACTCCCGTGGGGTACGGAGGGGACGGCAGGCGGGGCCACACTGAAGGAAGTGATGAACACGTTCACTATGGTCACCAGGAAGACCCCCACCATAGTCCAGTCATTGACCGAATGGTGCATATCCGCATCGTGGTTTTTATCCTTCTCGTTCACGTCGTACCGGCTGTTCAGTATCAGCCCTACGCCCACTGCTATCTGGAAAGTTAGCAAATATTATTATTATTTTTTTATTCCAAGTCCTGAATAAAACACTGGCTTCATTTACAAGTGATTTAATAGATTTCAAATCATGATAGGTATGATTTTCGTCTAATTTGCCAGCGCTTAAAACAAATGTGGAGCATTCACTTCGATCCGTGGTGTTTTGATCAGTTTTTTGTACAGTTTCGACTTTTTAGCCATTACATACATACATAACCGTCACGCCTTATTCCATGCGGGGTAGGCACAGAAATAGGCATTAAATGATCCAAAAACAGTATCATATAATAATATAAGTTCAGCGCTGGCGAAATAGTCGCAAATCAAACCCATCGTGACTTTAAGCGAACAAAATGCCAAACTGACATACAAAATGACGTGTAAAAGTGCTCTTAGGAGCCTATTTGCATAACTAAAGTTTTGAATTTTGAATTTTGAATTTTTGAATCTTAACATCCCGAACACTAAATGATGCTGAATTCGAAAAACTATACTCATATCATGATTTTTGGTGACAAAAATATCAAGCTGACCAATTTAATCTCGAATTCATTTTTTTTTTTAAATTTTTTTTTAATGTCCAGTTAGAGTTCGGAAATGCCAAACAGTTGAAAATCACACTCCTTATAGTTTCTAGTGACGAAAATGTCAAACACCAAAATAATGTTCAGAATTGCCAAATCAGTCCAAAATCACCCACTATGACTAATAAGAACTAAAATGTCAAACTGACAAGTGCCTAACATCTTGAATTTACAAATAATGCCAAATTCAGACCGAGGTACTTCTCTAGTAGGTATCTAGCAATCTTATAGCCCTATACAGTTCTGGAGAAGACTTCAAACTCTTCAAGTTACCTGTAGAATGATGCTGATGACGATGAAGGTGATGCTGGGGTAGAAGTAAGGGTGCGTTGAGGACTCCAGGACATAGCGCAGCTGGTTGGCGTTGGCCGACAGCAGCGCCAGGTCCATCATGCCCTGGGCGAGGTTCTTCTTCTGCTGGTATGCATTCAAATCAGGACCGACCTGGAGACGAGAGTATTATTGGAGCTTCCCATACTTAAGAAAAGATAAAGAGCCCTAAGGGGAACGCAGTTTTGCCCTACTAAGTCATTTGTAGACTAGGTGGACCAAAATCCGCGCTCAGGAATTCCGAGATGACATTTTTTACAACTTTGGAACCCTCCCGCGTCTTTACTTCATAACTCACCCTACCTTGATCTGACGCGTCCGAGAATTTCAGGTGATCAATTGTTTTTTTACTAATCTGATTCTTTATTCTGGACGGACGGCCATATATGATTACATAAAGGACTCATGTTCGGAGGAAATCCTTAACTAGGTACACGGTATCCCCTGTATTTTAATCTACCGCGTTTCAGAAAATCCCGAAACTTCGGTACTGCTCCCCTGCCAAGTGTAAGGGTGCAGGACGCGTGCAAAACAAAGTACGATACACTAAACTGAGAACTGACGTCAAGACGCGCAATTAGAACCGCTAAAATATTGTGCTCAATGGCATGATATGTGGACATTCTTACACTTACGGGCACTTCCCCGAAGCGATTCTCGATTTCACCGTCCAAGACTGCTGGCACGCCATCTGAAACCCAAAATTTTTACGTTTAAACATAAATTTTATTCACTCGAATCTGCTTAACAAACATTTCCCAATCCATTACCATTTTTTCATTTTTTAACTGAAGAACGAAATGATGGGAAATCAAACGTTATCCGATTCGAGCGTTTTGCGTACTTTTTTATGCGTATTAAATTCGCCAATCATGCATCATGCAACTTGTGCAAACAATAGGTGAAAGGCCCCGTTGAAATCAAATTCTGAGACTGTCAGTCCGCTGGAGTTGCATCCACTGAAGATGAGCGGAGATTTTATGCACTTCTGTTGGTGGATTTTTATTTCTCTCACCGCTCCTCTGCCTCGCTCCGCTCCAATGGACAGGAAGCCTTGGCCGTGTCATTTATTTGTTTAAAAATACCCATGATTAAGTTAAAATATTTCAATACAATGCTGTACAAAAATGTGTTTACTTTAGACTTTTCATCTAAATGAATATTCAATTAGGTGCGTCGAACTAGTTCATCCTACAGGTTGCCAGTTTACAGTCTTTTCAGCATTCGGGCACAGAGACAGCACCCAAATCACAACCGGGCTTTGGGTACTTATGTAAGTATTTTCCTGTATTTGAACGATACCAAGACAAGTATTTAATCAGATTATCAAATATTTACAAGCTTTTAGGCAGGCAATGTGCATTAATTATCATGCATGTTCATACTCGTAGCAGACAAGTAAACCAAATGCAATAAATATTCAACATTCCTTCGCACAGTAACATAGGTCAAGGATCATTACATTGTCGCAAAGAACATGAATAGAATTAGCTATCTATAAGTGACTTCTACATGTAGAAAATATGTAGGTAGCTACTTAGAAACAAAATGTTTTCACCATTACTACCTTAGAACTTTATTACAATAATCGGTCATCTCAGACAGGTTTTACATCGACCTGGAATTGATTAAAGCACTTAAATTTCTGTAGAATGACATCATAATCTCGCTCTCGCTCGTGCTCAACCACGTAGCTAGTGTTTTATTTGATACATATGCAGTCCAATTAAAATTGTATGACAACGGTTAAGTTTACTTAGGTAGGTTTTTGCATTAGTTCTAAAACTATTTTTATCTAATTGATCTAACTGAATTGACTGGCCGGTCCATACTAAGAGTGTTTTATAGATTTAGTTCCTAGTCCTTGGCCCTGACATTGATAAAGATTCGTACTATTGAGTACGAAACGAGTTCGTAGTAATTGCATGTACTAATTGCACTCTTGGCTGTTCTGGACATTCGGCATCTCGAAAAGTGTATCTTCAGATTACAACCTACACTACTCAACTCCCTACATGGAATTTGTGATTTTCTGACGTCTCTAGTCACACTGTGACGAGTTCATTTTCAGTGCGATTCGATTCGCCGTGCTAAGGACCGTTTGGGTCGTACAGCATTTCAACTAAACCCAGCTGCAAAGTCAAAGTCAGGGGCTGTTATAACGCAATCGCACCAACTACAATGCCAGCTAACACTACACACTACACTACAATGCAATGTTCAGCCAGTTTGCTGTTGTGGTGCAGGACTGCACGATGCCACAGAACGGCCCTATAACTAGCTTCGTAGCCGCTGTGTAATTTCAGCGCGCCTAGCCACGTGGTTGTCAGTGTCGGGCCCGGACGGCCACCACCATTTACCTTCGTCTCCGCCGTCCAGCAAGGGCGGGAACTCCTTGCTGCCGTGCTCGGACCCATCTGGAACACATACATACATACATTATATTCTCACGCCTGTATTCCCAAGAGGGTAAGCAGATCATATGAATTGAAAAATCCAGTGCCACGTTTAGCAATTTCAGGGTAACCAGATGGTTGTAACCGTGATATTGCAGTGACAGGTTGCTAGCCCATCGCCCACAATACATTAACCCTTACCCAGAGTCGACTCTTACGACACCCACGAGAAGAAAGGGGGAGGTGCTATTTTAACCCGGCACCACACGGGGTGGAAGTGGAACACAGACGCACGAAGTCTCATAGAGATCTGTGCACAGTTTGTCGAGGGCCGTTCGCAGGGATCCACATCAGCAAATGTGGAACTTTCGCGTTAAATTCAGCATCTCCATTTTTTCTTCTTGTCACTACTTTGGTTTCTAGAATGTCATCTACTCAATCTAAATCATACCCCAATTCCTCTCTTACGTCATCCAGGGGGAAAAATACAGGATTTATTCTAATTATTAATATCGTTGATTGAACGTAGATTCTTAGGGGCAATAAAAAGTAGTTGTCAATTTAGATCACAGCAGACATATCAACTCGGAAAGGGATCGCCTCCGTATCGCCTCAAGCTCTTCAGTATTGTTTGTATGAAACTCACCATTGCAACGCACAGTAATGGGAATCGTGACGTAATCGCCTCGCCTCAGGCTCCGAGCCGCGATGCGGTGCGTGGCCAACTTGCAGTTCCCGAGCTTACGGCTCATCGTCCCCTCGCTTACGTCTCTCTGTACATGAGCTTATGTCTCTTCGTCTACCCTTGCCCCTGTCTTGTCAGCCAGCAGTCGGCGAGCCATAAGCGCGGTGTCGGCTAGCCGTAGCCGAGTAGCCGTACAGGAGCTGCTGATACGCTTTACTAAAGCTTTAGTAACGTGCATACGTTGGGTTGACGTCTGGGTGATGGCGAGTTGAAAGGTGATACGGTGACGATCCTTTTCTGAGTTGATATGTGTGCTGTGACGTTTTGTCGCCTTACCTCCACCACTTTCCGCATCCTTGTCGATAGGCTCGAATAGTCCGTCATCGATGCCGGGGAACGGCGCGAGCGCAGGCGGCGACTCGCCCAAGTCGTCCACCTCGGGACCTACGCAGTGGCGGCGTTTATTAGTAAGCGTGGTGGTGACAATGGACGTCTCTTACGAGTATAAGCTAACGTGGAATAAAAAAAAATCCATAGCACAAAAATTAGAAGAAATTCCTTAGACACGTATCGCGTGCGGGAGTCACAGTCCAATCCATCCAGTTATGGACAGTTTAAGCTGACACGCAGTAATGGAATTCATTCTTAATTTACATGTCATATGGTTGTTAATTCATTGTCCTTAGGGCCTATCCTTAAATTACGATAGGTACACGAAAGAGAGGGGAGGTGACGTCACTTTTACAAATCTATGTGCTTAAAACATGAACGTTGCATTATTCTGAACAGCCTCGCCAAATCTACTGGAGTGTTCCGGAGAGGCAGATTACAGGGCAAAGCACCTCGGGATACCGAGGTCGCTCCAGGAGGTTGCTGGCAACGTGAAAGGTCTACTGGCATTCCTCCAGGAACTGGACTGGCATGAATAGTACCGGAACGGCGAAATAGGCGCGCATAAGTCGGCGAGTTGTGGAGAACAGGCCAACAATGGGCCTCTGATGAAGGATCTACTCACCAGCTAACGGGGGCTTCAGGGGATCCGATTCGGACTTTAAAAGCAGTTGCGACGCAGGCGCAACATCCGCATCCGTATGCTGTAGACAAAATAATAGCAACTGTAAGCCAAACACGAAATTTTCCTGACTGCACGACGATGCGCTCCGAACACGCGTTTTCACTAGCTCAAACGCTTGCATGTACCATTGTTTGATGGCTGAATGGTAAGGGATCACCATCGCCATATACATCCTCAAAATCAGATACTCGTAGATTGCAGAGCTAGACGTTATCATCCCAAAGATTTCCATGATAGTAATTGTGCTGAGTATCTTTCCCATTGAGCTGTAACAGAAGAGTGCGTGCGCTGCTGTTATCAGGCAGTATTAGCGGATATTATACATCATGCATATATTCCCAAATGGGTTAGAAAGGCTTCATAATGTAGCAACCGCATTTGCTACACTATTTAGTACAGGCCATCTAGACTGGCACCGGTCGCAGCGCGGCTGAAAAGCAAAGCGCAGCGGCCGTGTTTTGTTTTTTCTCGCTGCGCGCGCTGTACGAGCGCCTAAGAAAATATTAGAAGTCACTATCGGAAAATGTGTTTTCTGTTCACTACTTAGAAGTCCTTGTATAATAAATAAGGCGAATTTTATACAACATAAACCTAAAGAAAGTGTTTTTTTTTTAATAGTTACAAAATTAATGTTATTAAACGTTGTAATTGTTAATACTTAAGCAAAACAAGTAGCGCTCTAAAATTGAAGTGAAATCAGTAAAAACAGGGGATTCCCAACCATTTCCGTGTCATCTTTTCAGTATTCGGGCGTCTTGCCAAGGTGTCTTAGTTCGATTAGAGGTCACAAAAGTGATTTGAGAGAAAGTCTGCGAAATGTATTTTGGTTTGACATTGGCGCCGCGGTTAGGGTTGCCGGGTCGCCAACCTAAAAGCCGGACTGACCAGCCAGTTTGGCGAAACACTGTATTGATAAATTCTAGTGACTAATAAATAAATTTAATATTTGCCATTGTGGTGTCGGGATATAATAATACCTCTCCGTTTCTTCCGTGAATGTCGTAAGAGGCGACTAAGGAAATTGGTTTAGGTATATTTAGGTGACAGGCTAGCAACCTGTCAGTATTGTACTCGTACCTCTTCCATCTTTGCAAACCTAACCCTATGCTAGAAGTGGCTGCGAAGCGTGATATAATCATAATCATGGTTTTGTCTATGACGCGTTTCGTGTGCTCTGCCTACCCCATTTGAGAACACAGGCGTGATTGTGTGTATGTATGTAATAAATAAACGGGCGGCACTTTGGTCTGCATCTCGTGGACTGACTCTCGTTGCCTGCGCTCGGCTACACTGCTCGCTCGTTTGAAAAGTAAAAGCCTAAAACAAGCCAGACACCTTTTATTTTCGCCGGACACGTTCAAAAACGTACCCATGTCCGTATTTATCCGGATGCCTGGCAACGCTAGTCAGTGAGTGACTGAATTGTTTCAGGTTATTTAAATTCACTTTGTGGTTATGGTTTGTGGTTAACACGTGAGTAGAGTTGCGCGAGATAGAATACGCCTATCACTGTCTAACTAGAGACGTCAGAAAGTGACAGGTGGTGTATCCAGCCATTGCGTGAAACGATTCGTGCGTGTAGCTTTCTAATACTAGGGACCAATACATCGCGTCCATACGAGCTTGTCAGAGGCTCATAGAATTTTATATTGTCTTTAAAGTTTTCTTTGCTTTACACTGCTTACGTAGGTATTTGGTTGCTTATCACTTGTTTCTTTTTAATGGCCACGACAAATGAACGTCTGTACACGTAATTATTATCTTCCCGCTGGACAACCGCCAATATGACGTGGGGTTTCCCAAATTACTTTTGTATATGCATACGGATTCGCTGCAATTTTTATCAACTCGAGCCAAGAGTATAATAAAAGAAAGTTGACACATTCCATTGTTATTTTACCACGTTTCTTCACCTGATTAAAATGCCATAGTTTCATTGCGAATGTGGTAGCATGTAGCTACAGCGGAAACACACTGAGTCGTTCACAAACTACTTCGATCTACGAACGTGGTTTCTACAATAGACTGTCCGCCGCCTGCCATCACCTATACTAGAGACCTTTAGGTACTTAAAAGCTGGTAAACAATCTTGACGTGTCTTTTTATTTAAACATACACTTGATAAATCAAAATCTTTACATTTTACAATTTAGGTATGAAAAAATCATTTACTTTCATAATTGGATTGTATAGTGTAACGATTTTCATTTTTAGACTGTGTATTTCAATAAAAAGACATGTCAAAATTGTTTACCATCTTTTCAATAACTAAAGGTCTAAAGTATAGACTGTCTGCCGCCTGCCATCACCTATTCAGGCTGTGACATGACAGCTGTGATTCGCTGAACGCGGCCGACTACCGTGTTCTTTTCACTTTTGCGGTCGACGTATGCTGTGTCGAATGACACTATGTAATTGCACTTAGGCATAGATTCGAAGGATCCGAAACCAAAAATACTTAAAGTTTGAGCTTATCGTTAACTTTCGATTTTCGATAGTGGAGACATCGCTATTTTAGATTTGAAAACCGGCAACACCGGCAATGTCACTTCACTGTCTGATTAGCCCGAAACATGTCGGGCTAAACCCGATTTAAAATGTGAGTTATCCGTATTTTATAAGATGCTCAGTATCCGAGTTAAAAAAACAGACTTTAGATAAAATAACGTACTTAGGTAAGTTAAGCACACACATTTTAATCAAGCTCTTCATTATTTCCAACGTAACCTACGACCTCCTACGACTGACAATTTACTTAAAATAAACATTTTGAGGTCAGAGATGTCGAGCTGGAACACTATCTGCCTTCAGTAAGTATCCAACCGCAAAAACTTTGTTAACTGCTGCACATTTTTATTCATACCATATCATTTAAATATTTTTGTTCAACGAGCAGCGCCCAAATTAAAGCGATGGACTTACCGGTTCTCTGTTGTTTGCTTTGTAGTGAACCGTGTTGACCGCAGGCTCCACTTTTGGGGAGTTGGGCGTCCCAAATATCATCTCCAAGACAGCTTTGTCAATAGGACTCTCTGATTTGGGGGCAGTCGGAGACCCCGGCTTCTCAGATATTATATCCAACTTCGTTTTGTGCGACATTTTGATACACAAACTAATTGCAAATTTTTCTCGATGTTGTTTTGTTTTACGTTCGACGTGTGACGCGCTCTGCGGTTGGAACCGCACTGGCTGTGCACTGAATGTAGGTATTTAGTTTTTTGTTTATTGGATGCTGTATGCTGGCGTTAATGCAATTCCGTTTTTTAGCGACACGATCGCCAGAAATAGCCGCTACTACTACTAAGTAATGATAATCGTAATCTCTTTAGTTTTCCTAAACATTTTATTTCAGGAACGATTGTTGTAAACCTTTATTGAGATACAGCCTCGTAACAGACCGACGGATGAACAGCAAAGTCTCAGCAGGGTCCCGTTTTTAATACTTGTGCTATACCTATCAGTGCAGATATTATTACCCGGCAGCATTCAATTTACCAAGGCGGTCAGCTCATGTAGAGATTCTCCAACGTCACCAAGTTGTTGGTCAGATCTTTCAGTTGTTGAGGAGTGGCCAAGCCACCAGGAGAAAAGAACGTATTGAAGGCTGGCTGTTTCAGAAACCTAGGGTAATCGCTGGCAGAAGGTGGGGGCGGGAGTTGAATGGGGGCTGATGCAACAAGCTGTTTTTCTCTCATCGTTGACTCTAACCGTCTGAGGGGGACATTACGTATAGTCCTCCCGTTTCTGATTTAGAGCCCTAGTTGACAGGCTGGGGTGGCCAGAAGGCGTCGCTTGTGCATCCCTAGGGACCCCCGACGCCTATTTAATCTGGTGGGCTGGAACACTTTACTTTTGATTCGCTTTATTTTACTTATTACCGGTACAGTTATTGTTTCCAGAAAAGTCATATCTCGAAACGGTATATTACTGTGGCCACTAAGGTCACCAGATTTAAGCCCAACTTACTTTTAAAATCCGTTAATTTCAGAACAAAATAAATCCGAGCACTATGACACAATTCAGAAAATGTTCGTGTTAAAATTAACAGGATTCCCCAGTCGCTTTGTAAACGTGTTTTTGAAAACATGCGTGCGAGACTTGAGGAGGAAGTCGGGCTAGATGGCTCGGTGGCTGCCATTCGGAGAATATGATTTTATATATACATACATACATACCATATTCTCACGCCTGTATTCCCAAGAGGGGTAGGCAGAGCACATGAATTCAAAAATCCAGTGCCACGTTTAGAAATTTCAGGGGTAACCAGGTAGTGAAACGTGATTTACGTGATTTTATCGATATCAAATAAAAGTAAACATGGATTATTTTATTTTTTCACATCCAATTTTTATTTTTATTTACAGACAGACGAAGTGTTATGCAAACGCCTAAACTAATCTTATAGCAAAACACTTCAACAAGTACTTTCTGATGGTGGTCCACGGGCGACGAAAATAGCAAACATTAATTACTTATCTATTTATAATTAAGTATGTATAATTATCTGGTTCGATCATACATAAATATAAATACATAGAAAAACCGGCCCAGGACAAGCCGGATTCGCACACGAAGGGTTCCATACCGTTCATCGCCCAATCACATACCATATTCCAATACGATGTTGCCGTTGGATGTTAATAAAGTAAAAAATTACAATGAATCACGTTTTATGTGTGGCTCCCTTAAATACTTACTTATTTCATTTTAATTTAATCATTTACTATTAAAGTAGATATTCTGTGAATATTTCAAATGTCTACCTGTTACCGTTATTTTTATCGATCTAAATCACAAAAAAATACGATTGTTGTAGTGCAGCCCCCGTAATAATTTTTATTTCATTTTTAGTACTAAGTTGTTGTTACAGCGGCAACAGACAATAGGGACCTGTTTTCACCCTTTGGGTACGGAGCCCTAAAAATGTACCGTTATAGTATATCTATTTTTATAAGAAACGGATTGTAGAGGCTCAGAAAATGACAAGTATATCTCGCGCGAGAGTGGTTTCGGCACGGGCTATCCGTTTCCCAAAACATCCGTTCCCAAAACACCCGGTTCAAAATTTCAGTTTCTTCAAATGAAAGTATGCCAAAAGATCCGTTTCTCACGACACCACTATGTCGAAACACCCGGTGTTCATATCAACCAGATGCCAAAAGATACGTCTTTCATGACACCCGTAATCCCAAAATATCCGTTTCTCATGACACCACTATGTCGAAACACCCGGTATTCATAATATCAACCAGATGCCAAAAGATTAGTCGCTCATGATTCATGACACCTGTATCTGAAAGGCAAATAATATATATCTGGCCGCAGTTTTTCTTTTTGGCCGCATACTCAAACTTCTAATTTAATAATTAAGCATCGGGAAAATGATATAGCCTCTAAAAAACGCCCACTAAAAATGTCAAGACTTCTGAGTTATACATTGCCACCAAATTTACTAACTCGGCCACAAAATTTGTAACTCATCATCATTTTACATTTTACAGCTTCAAATCAAGCTCCTCAAAAATTATGTATTGAAGCTTCCGTAGACAACATTAAATATTCTAACTTAACATGGTGTTTTGGGAACGGGTGTTTTGGGAAACGGATTATTTAGGAAACTGTAGTAAAGGGAACGGTCATTTTGGGAATAGGTGTTTTTGGGAAACGGATATCAAGCTAAATCTTATATTTTGGGAGAAGCATATTTTGGGAAGCACTTATATTGCGAAACGGATTATTTGGGAAAAGGTGGTTATGGGAACGGGTGTTTTGGGAACGGATGTTTTGGGAAACGGATAGCCCGTGCCGAAACCGTTGCCGTGCCAAGTCTACCGGAGGGGCCATATTTCTTTCTCGTTCTGTGCCTGACCCAAATAGTTCATTGGGTCAGTTCAGTGCAACACTAATTGTTAGAGTAAGAATTATATTTCTTTAACTTGAAATTACTTAATAGTTTTTAAAGCGTATAATAACAGCAATTTCCTCGTTTACAATGATAAGGAACACGGCATTTCATTTCTTTATTTAATTTTCACAAACATCACGCTCCTATTTCCAAATGGGGTAGGCAGAGAATATGAAATGTTAAATTGACAAAACCATAAATTATTTCACGACCCATAGCCACTTTTAGATTATTTTTTAAGTCCCAAGTTATGTAAAAGATGTAAAATAGTGACAATTAGTGCTGTAGATTGCGACCTAGATAAATAAATAAATACATAAAATCGTTTTCTAAAAAGGGATAGGCTAAGCACACAATACATGTTTCGCAGTCACCTTTAGCAATTTTTTTGTAATAAAAAAAATCGATGTAACAGCTGGGGACAGGTTGCTACCGTGTTACCAAAAGCATACCTTAACCCATTTCCTAAGTCGCCTCTACAACATCTGCGGAAGAAATGGAGAGGTGTTGGTGTTATTCTACCCACAAAGGGAACTACGTAGATATAGCCGTGTTAAAAGAAAATCCTGTTGTTTAATGGGCACATAACCTGTTATGTTACATAGTTTTTAATTATGTGGTTCTGGATCAATCATAGATTGCAAATAAGTTATACTCAGTGCATTATAAGCTCAAAGTATTTTATGTGATTGTTCGTTCCAGTTCCCACCTCAAGAATTGAGTTCGATCAATTTTGCTTAAAAATGCATCGCAATGGAATCGATTGGAACATCTGTACTTTACAGTCTATTTTTTATTCTAAGATGCAAAGTTGACATTACATTACGTAGTGGCATGGTTTAGAGTTCTTTACCCTATTACTGCATGAGACTTGATTGTCCGTCCGTCCATCTGTCTGTAACCAGGCTGTATCTCAAGAACGGGTATAGCTAGAGAGTTGAAATTTTCACAGATGATGAAGGTATTTTCTATTGCCGCTTTAACAACAAATAAAAAAATGATTTCTGGCAGGGAACCCCTCGAGCGCAAGTACATGAACTTAGCTAATATTTTTCAATAAACGTTGGTTATAAGTATGTTTAAGAACTAAAGCTGAACATGTCAAGTACTGGTACTGTCGAGCACTAATACAGTTCTCATGCAGCTTGATTCACGTCGTGGTTAAAGGACTCATCCCGATACATATTAAACGATAACATTTTCAGTCCTTACTCATAATTTTTGTACGTGGTTTCCTGCCAATGTTCTCAGCGTAAGAATGAATTATGGCTAATTGATGCGGTTAATTAATGAGTGTATCTGCGGAAGCATTGTGTAGAGTGCAGCTAAATTGTTTGGAGACCTAGGTAATTATCCGAGCAATTCCAACTCGGAAAATTTAAACTGCCTCGATTATCTGGAAAGATTTTACAGATTTTTGTATCACGCCCACGGGCGTAGCCAGGATTTAGTTTCGGGG